>JBBBVM010001118.1:0-41941 GCA_037355625.1 Petunia x hybrida
AAGAACCATCAACTTTACCTATTTCATGCAAACCATGTGCCCTCACCAATATGAAGCAAAAGAGTGCCCCCCCCCCCCCCCCAAAGATCACACACAACAATAAATATCATTAATAGAACGGGGCAATAACAAATGAATTCACTCACTCTCATGAAAGTCTCACATGCCACACACAATGTACCATAGGCTTGCCCGTAGTGTAGGACTCCACTAATGTAAGCTCACTCCAATCGGGATTAACTAGGACTTTAAAAAGGTTGTAATGTAGGCTAAGGGGCGGGTATGATACATATGGTAATAGTGACTACCTCCCTAAGCACTTTAATACATCACAAATATTTCATCACAATTCTCATCAAAGCCACCCAATCAACAACTTTCACACACACCACATTCTCAACAAGTAGCAAATTTTTCTTTTAAGCACACACTAGCAAGGAATGAATATTCTTTTCTCTTTATTTCTTTTTCCAATTTTTTTTTCCCTTTTCAACTTTGCTCTTTTTTTTTTTCCATTCATTACTTTCCAACCTTGCCAATGCTCATAATCAACTACTACACAATTCATTACATATTCCCCTCATTGGTTCCACTCAAAAACCTCCCAATCTTTCAACCACAACTCCACAATAAAACAACATTATCAATTAAAGTGCTTAAGGAGTAAAGGGCCAAAAGAGAACAATTTAGAACAAGTGGTTAGGCTCGGGGTGTGGGTGCCAACAAAAGGTTAAAGAAATCACAACAATCAAGTCCAAGGTGTATATGTAAGGGTAGGCAAATCAAAAGAAGGCCTGTATCATTTCCCGACTAGAGCAAACCTAGGATTTCGCTTTGCACACACACGGGGCAAGTTCTAGACACCAATATGCAAACATGGAGCAAATAAGAACATGCCTCACAACACACATTGCACACAATCTACACAAAAAGGCTCCATCAACAACTCTCAATCAAGCATCTAAAGTGCAACTTGTGGAAAATTAAGCACTAATGCACAAAGGTTCACAATAAAGTCAAGCAAGTGAACTCAAGCATCTCAAGGGGGTTATTCCATTTTTTCTAGGCATGCATCACAATTTAAAACCAAAAGACACCACAAATAGCACATGCAACAAGTTCAAGTCCACCGGTATCAAACAAACCAAAGGCACCTAGCATTCTACCTATTTTCTTCGTCTAGGGCCATCTAACAACTAACTATTCTAATCCTAAAAAATAAAAAACTACCCGGTTCAAAGGCCTCCCCGTGGAAAAGAACCGAGGCCATAAGAAAAACCACGGGGCGGATGACATGTACCACTAATAAAACTAAAAGGAAAATCTTTTTGGAATTTTTCATTGGTTTTCTAATTTTTTTTTCATATATTAAAGCAAGAAATAAATCAAAACAAAGTCAAGTAAAGTCAAGTGACAAAAGAAAATCCTACGGTACATGCATCCCAACCTCCAAAATAGATAAAAGGATAGTTCCCCACCCCACACTTAAAACTAGCAGTGTCCTCAGTGCTAAAAATAAGAAAGTGCAAGGTAAAGAAAACTTCCCTGAAGATTCTAGTCCTTGGTGCTAGCATCCTCCAAGCTTCCATATAGTATGAGGTACTCAGACTTCCCCCAACAGATCATCAATATTAGGCAAGGGTGAGGACACCCCCCACTTAGCCTCGACATTACATGAACCTGCAATCCAAGGAAAAACAAAAACTACGTGACACTATAAACAAAATAATACAAGTACAAACTCGGGTTGCCTCCCGAGAAGCGCCTTAGTTAACGTCGTGGCACGACGACACTTTTAGCTCACTTCCAGCATTTATGTCTTCTCTTCTTACGCCGAACCTTTGTTTTCTTCCTTTCTTTGAGAGAACCCATCTTCACTTCAATTGGTTTACTTCCACATTCTTGTCTGATACATTCGATCATAGAGCACTCTTCAATCTTAGTTATGTGCTCCTTCTCATTATAAACCTTGAAAGTAACCTTTTCTCCATGCGCTCTAACAGTCATCTCACCCAGCTCCATGTCAATAATTGCCTTCGAGGTGACTAAGAATGGTCTCCCCAAAATGATTGGAGCTTCTCGGTCCTCTTCATAATCTAGGACTACAAAATCAGCAGAGAATGTAAACTTACCAACTTTAAGCAACACATCCTCCAACTTACCATCAGGGTGAGTGAGTGATCCATCCGCCATCTTAAGAGTAACTGAAGAGGGCTTGATTGCTCCTAGCCCTAACCTTTTGCAAACAGACAGAGGCATGAGATTTATGCTCGCACCCTAACCTTTGTCAGTTTTTCTAGAAAATCATATTTTAGCTCCCTAGAAGCTTTGGTCAAACAGTGGAATTTTAGTTTCTCGGTATTCTAAACATAAATGGCTACTAATGCACTGTTTCTCTACTTTTGTGTGCAAAGGATAATAATTCACCGTTTTATCTTCTCTAGTAGCATCTTTTAAAAAAATTACTATTAATATGACTCTGCAATTTTCACGGTGGTTTCTGGCTATTCTCCGCCATTGGGTTTTCGATTTTCTTGTTTATATAGGTAAAATTAAAAGTAACTTTTACAGTTAAATCTATCATGAGGTTATTTTCTAAAAATTGATAAGTCATAGGGTATGTTTGGTATGAAGGAAAATGTTTTGCAAAATATTATTTCTTGTAAATGAACATCCAGTGAGGTCCCACAAAAGGAGTTAGAGTGGTTTTTTTTTAATTTTTTTAAGTCCGGATGGTAGTTTTAAATAAATTTTTTAGGAGGGTGAAGTGTACTCAGACGTCATCTTTCCTTGTGAAAGGTGGAGAGGCAGTTTCCCCTCAGCTTAAGAAAAGCATTTTTGAAACTTGATTTGGAAATTCTTGAAAGTGAAATGATTTTCTAATATATTTTATGGTGTTTGGTAGACGAGCACAAAAGTAATTTTGGTTTAGGGGCTAGGGGTGGTGTGGGAGTTGGGGATGGCTTGGTGGTGGCTGGGGTTTGAAGGGTGACAGTGGAGTTGGGAGTAGGGGCGAAGACAATGCATCTTATGGAACTTGTTTTCCTTATGTCCGACGAAGTTATTTAACTTACGTGCGGTAAAATGTTTAATAATAACTTTTGGTCAATCAAATATGGCAAAATTGGAAAACATTTTTTCGTTCATTACCAAACGCACCTATAAACATTTAATTGTTTTATTTCGTTTGGACTTGCTTTAATTGCTATTAAGTATTGTAATTTTGTGGGTTTTTGTTTTAATATTACTCTTAGGTGATAGTCGCTTTTTTTTTTTATTGAGTTGTTTGATTTCCTCTCGACTTGCTTATAGGTTTTATGTTTTATGTTTTACTAATTGATTTGCAGATATTTGAGAATGAAACTTGCGCGAAAATAGCTGAATATATACACACTTTGATACTTCTAACTGAGTTTAAAAAAGTTTGGGATTGGCAACCCCGGTCCGGGCCTTTGTTTTAATGGTACGAATGCAACACGTGATATGTGTGTTAAATGCATGTTGTGGGCACAAGGGTGATATTTAAGTGGTGCAGCGTAGAGGACGAATTTATTATCCACTAAATTTTGAACCGTCCACCGCTAGTCTCAGGGATTTCTCGATTATCAATAGAAAAAAGATTGGGATTAAGACTTGATTGGTTTTTTTTTCTATGATGTTTTCGAGCTGTTCATTATACTGTTTGTTTGTTCCTTTTCCTTTGTGGAGCTTCAAAACCTTCTTTTGGCATACTCAAGTCGATGTTTTTCTTATTTGAGGCTGTTGGATTTGTATTTGTGAATTCTTTTCCTTGTTCAACAATTATAATTACACCTCAACCCCGAGCTAGTTGGCCATAGGGAAGCTAGGAATTCGGTATTCAAGAAATATTAGAATGTCACACTTGAGATATGAATTTGTGACCTAAAGGGATTTTTGAACTCCTTTTCCCGCTTGCACGAAATTTTTTCCGGGGTTCAACAGTTTAAATATAACCAAAAAAATTTGTTTTTAGCACTGCATACTTTTTCATTGAAAAAGTAGGATTCAATTTAATCCCCTTTGCTCCTCCACTGCTAGTTGAAGTCAGTTATATGAAGCCTCTTTACCATTTCATTGTTGCTTTGTAGAAATCAGCAACAAGAGGGGATGGATGGAAATCTAAATTGTCGTTCTTGTTTCTTTATGTCTTATATATGCTTCTTTAGACCTTTGTTTAACTTATTCTCTGATTGTTGTTTTTTCGGAATATAATGCAAATAGTGCACAAGAATTGAAATATCCTGCCGATGTATTTTGACATCCCACAGCTTTGGCAGATTGCTCGGCTTGTACAATACAAAATGAATTTCACTCAATTATCTTATCCTTAGAGAACACTTGTTGGATTCGACATATTCTAGCTCTGATTTTGCTTTCTCTGCTATAGGTTTCTTTGTGCATAAAAAAAGCGGTAGTGAAGAAATTTTGAAGGCTGTTTTCCCTTTGCTAGAAGGTACTGAACTGGCGAAATGTATGTTAGTGTGCAAACAGTGGCGAGATATTGCGCAAGATGATCACTTCTGGAAACGTTTTTGTTCTGACAAATGGCCATCAATTGGCAAGGGGCAATCACCTCCCACTTTTACCTACTATCAACTTTTTAGATCCTTTCATAAACGACACCATTGTAGGAGTGCTCTGCCTCCGACACTGTCGTTCTATGAGTTGGAGTTCTACATTGACATTTGGCTTGGAGAGAAAATAATATTCTCAGATGTGGTGTCCTGGATTCGAAAGGGGGCCTGGATTCCACCTCCTGGAATCTGTGATGTCCTTAGGTTCCATTTAGAAGGGCCTGATTACAAGATGATTCTACCTGTGGAACCTAGATTCGCGATACCTTTCTGCCAGACAGTCAGTGCATCTGTGCTTGTTGGACGCAAAGATACAAGAAAAGTTGCTTGCTTAATCAACAAATCTGCTTTTAATTATGTAGATCGAACAACATACCGGGCTATAGCATTTGAATATGTGGACCTCTCTTCTCCTGTTTGCTTATTCGTATCTGGTATTCGGGCATGGATATCTTTGCTTTTTGCAGACCATAGTAACGAAGGGTTAATCGACGTTTTTGGAATCGAGATGGATTTCTGTGATGCTGCCAATTCTGAAGATGAGGTCCTGTGGCTGCTCGACTTGCTAGACTGGAAGTGAGAGCTCAGTGGCATTTAGGTTGTTTTTGTGAGGCACTTAATTGGCCTTATTATGCTTGGCCTAAAACATGTAAAACAAAATTGTGGTTAGAATCTGGTGGCACTGTCCTTGAGTTATTGATTATGTTCACAGAAGCAGTAGTTAAACTATAAATTCCAGCATGTAACGTACAGGATAATTCTTACTTGTGGAACCTAAGATTCACTATTTCTGTGCCAGAAAGTCACTGTCTTTGTGCATGTTGCATGCAAAGATACTGGAAAGTTGCTTGGATAACTAAAAAGTTCCATTTTTTGTTATGTAGATTGAACGGCATACAGGGCTTTAGCATTTGAATACTTGTAATTTCTGGCCTGTTCACTTACTTTGGTGAGGTACTAGAACATGTGTTGAGAGCTGGTTTTGAAGTATGACAAACAGGAAGGACTCCGAGGTTCGTGCAAAAAACCTAGTCCTTGAAATGAAGGGCACGCTTGATCGAAAAGATTACGGGTTGCAAATCCCTGTGGAACTAGGAGTAGTGGCGCGTGGTTGTATACATATCCTAGTCAGACTAAAAGAGGCGGTGCCCGGACTGTGTCTTCGAAGTGTGAAAAAGAGTTAGACTTGAACATGGAAAAGAGTTACTACGAATCCTAATTTTCCATAATTAAGAGGATTCCCTGTAGGACTCAACTAGGGTTATAAGACTCGTATAAATGCAAGTAGTGGAGACAGCCGAAAAGTAGTTATTCACAAATAGAGAGTTGAGAGCATACAAAGGCGATCTGAGAACTGTCTACGTGAGTAAACTGGAGAAGACAACTAAATTGCATGCAGGGTATTGAGTCTAGATTTCTTGTCTAGGTTCATCGAGTTGTAAATTGTCATCGTGTCGAGCTTTCATTGTTTTACCTATTCGCTTATCTTAGAAGCATATGTATTAGGTGAATTCTTTTGTGATTACTAGAGAAGCTAGAGTATAGCTTTGATTAGTGATTAGAGTCTAGAGTGTAGCCCCTTGGTTACAGAGTTTGTAATAAAAAACGTTGCTCTTGTGTTAGTGGATTCAGTTCTAAAATCCCAGAGTGTGGGTCGTGGTTTTTCTCCCTTGAGCAAGGAGTTTTCCACGTAAAATCCTTGTGTCCTTGGCGTATGTGCTGGTGTGTGTTCTAGATTAGGAGGCAGTAAAAAGGAAAACCAAAGAACTCTGTTCTACGATAGAAGAACACGGTTCTTGTGAAAAAAATCGAGAGACACTATTCAACCCCTTCTAGTGTCCCTAGGAGGTGCATAAAGTATAACAACATGTATAACTTTGCTTTTTTCGTCGAGGCGAATTTAGGATTTGAATTTGGTGAGTTCAACTTTTGAAGTTCTTGACATTGATCTCGAAGTACTTCTGAATTAGTTTTCTCTTTTATTGGAAGCAAAAGAAAGTACTATTCACTTGTTTCATGCATCCGTTCTGTATGTTTCCTGCAACAAAACAGTTCATCGTTTTCAACCACTTACTAGTGTTGGATAAAATTATTTCTATTTAAAACTAGAATTTGTTAAAATATTTGATGGAGACCAAAAGTGACAAATTATATTTAAAGGACTAAAATTGCTTAAAAGTATATTGATGACTCTAATTAAACTACCCTCAATAATTAAAGGACCAGTTTTGTCGTTTTCTTTTACCCTTAAGTCATACTAGAAAGCTATAAATAATTCAAAGGACTGCTAGTTTTACTCGACGCTGCAACTACCCCTGCTGTTTTCAATTTTCCTGATTTCAGAGGTAAATAAAGCAATTCTTGTTGAAAGATCATAATCACTTTTTGAATTGTTTAATTTCATCTCAATTTGCTTTCATGTTAACGATCAGTGATTAACTATTTGTTATGCGATACCTACTAGTTGAGAATATGTTATAGTCATGTTAACCTTTTTAGGAGTCGTTTAGTCTATCAAAGTTTTATATGCTTAGAAAAGATATACAACTTTTAGTGATTATTATTTGTATACTATTGGCAATTGGCCTGATATGATTTAACCGGAGGAACATATATAGTTAGTGTATTTAGTCGACCGAACTTGTTTGAGACTGAGGAAGATAATGGTTACAAAAATTCAAACAACAATGCACATTTGCTTTATTGTTAGGAGGTCGTTTACCGAATACAACTGAGCTTTGTTGTGTTAATGTTGTAAAGTGATGTTCTTGATTTCCCTTCATTCGTGTTTGCTGATTCGAATGAATGGACATTACAATCTATGAAAGAAAATGTTGAGATGATGGATAGCGAGATGTCAAAGAGTGCTTGTGAATATTTTTGATGCTTTAGAACCTGAGGGCTATAAAGAATGTGACTATGGTTGGAATTGGCCCTTTGATTCCTTCAGCTTTTCTTGATGGAAATGATCCTTCTGATACTTCCATTTGGAGCTGATATGAGACAAGTTTCAGGGGATAATTACTTAGACTGGTTGGATTCTAAGGCTAAAGAATCTGTTGTATACATTGCATTTGGTAGTTATTCTATGATACCAAATCAACTTATGGAAGAGATTGCTGAAAGATTAATATTGTGTAAAAGGCCATTTTTATGGCTGATTAGAGATGGACCAAATGTTGAGCTGCAAAGAGGAATTGGAAAAATTAGGGAAAATTGAAGCTAAATCCGAATATAAATCCTTGTCACTACTACAAGTTGAAGCTACTAGTCAAAGTGCCCAAACAAGCAAACCATTAAACTTTACTAGCTAATTGGGAATGAAAACTAAAGCCATGAAGATATTAACCTCATTGATATAACCAGCTTGTATCAAGCAAGTCATCAAGGTCGCAAACCTCAGAGGGCAGATGCAATGGCGAGTCGAAAAAGTCAGGTAAGCTGCTATGACCCAGCTCTCCGTTTCCTCGTTTAATTGTTACTAAGCTCTCCTTATAATATATAACTGCAAACATATGATGCCTTAGACCATACCCAAGATGCCTCGTCTCCTCGGTCCTAATATCATAGGAGACCAGCCAACCTTTTTTGATCTGGAAAATGACAGTGCTGGAATCCCAGAAGCCATAGCACCAAGGCCAAGGGTTGTTGTTTCCATCTGAAAGGCCGCGAAAGGTAAAAACTTTATTCCAAACTCTAGGTTGGATCATAATCCATAAATGAAAAGTGTTCGTTTCGGCATCTATGGTGCAGATAGTAAGTGAGTCATCAAGCAATATAAGACTCTCAACAGTATTGACGGGAACATCTGGGCCTGGAATCTCCGTAAACACCTCATTACTAAAGTCAAATGAAAAAACGACGGCCTTATCACCTTCTCCATGCCCCAGTTGCAGCCAGAAATAAGTTCCATCCAGATAAGCAGTGCCATTGTCGCCAATATAATCAGGGTAACTGTTGACCATTTCGTGATTTTTTTCAACAACTCTCCACGAGTCACTAAAACATGAATAAACCGCAGCATATACTCGAGGGTCCCAACGACCATCATAGTTAAACCCAACAGTACCTTCATCCTGATACATACAAAACCAAACCACCTTGTAGTCATTTGTAACGGGATCTAATCCTAATCCAAACTGCATATTTTTAGAGTAATGAGGTGGTTGATCCTGGAACTGGAATTCAGGGAGGGGGATCACCTCCCTAGTTGCAGGATTCCACATAGCCAACCTAACATCCTCATATGGAAAATTGTCTTTCTTTAACAAAAACAAACCATCCACAGGACCCATCACATCTGATAAACTTTTGAACTTCTGGAGATAATCAGGTATTTCAAGCAAACGTTTTGCTTTATAATTATCATCCGGAAATGAAATGAAGGTGATTGGTGGAATTGAATTATCGAGGGGATCGAAGAAATAAGCACCGTTACTAGTGCGGTCATAAATAAGGATTCGAGGGCGGCTTTTGTTCTTCTTATTGTTATAATTCATGTGTATTCTTGCAAAGAAAGGGCTCTTGATAAGAGTGTACCAGTTCTTGGAGACGCATTCAAATCGCAACAACGACACCACAGGCAACCTCTGTAGAATATCCATTGCTAAATCTTCAGGGAAAGGGTGACCATCTTCTTCATCCTTAATGCTGCCACTTGTAGCCATCTTACAGTCAGGATTTTAACTTTACAGATTCTGAAGAATTTTAAATTGAATGATTTTAAGTATTGGATTCGGTTGAACCCGTTATTGGCGTTTCATAGAGAGGACAAGAACGATGCAAATATAGGTTTGAAAGGAGAAAATATAAAGGAGGGATTGAATTTTGAAGTTTGGTGTGAAAACATTCAATTTTAGTAAAATCTTAATTAGTTATCCTTTTTCAAATATAGGAAGTAAATTAGGTGTGGATGTACTCAATTTAAGTGAAAACATTCAATTTTAATAACATCTTAATTACTTATCCTTATTCAAATATAGGAACTTGGTAACTCATCAGAAACTATTTGAGCGAAAGTACCATTTAAAAGATCCTCAATTCAAGATGATTTTACCTGTGGAACCAAGATTCACCATTTGTAATTCTATGTACCCATTAGCCAGTGTGTCTGTGCTTGTTGGATGCAAAGATACTAACAAAATTGCTTGTGTAATTGAAAGATCCACTCTTCGTCGCCAAACTGCTTATGTGGTTCGAGCATTTGGAGATCTTTGTCCTTATGCTTATTCATGTATATCTTTGCTTTGCATGGACAATGGTAATAAGGAGGTGGTTGACGTGTTTGCAATCAAGATGGATTTTGGTATGTTTGGCAATATAGAAAATAATGTCCTGTCCCTGCTGGACATGCTGGACTGGAAGTGAGAGAGCTCAGTAGCATTTGCTAATTATTGTAATTTGCTATAATGCTCGGATTCTCCAAAATGTCGCTGATCTGTGTCGGATTTTTCATTGTAAACGAGATAAGTATTATTTATTCCTACTAGAACAGTTTCAGTTTTCATCTTTTGTTGGAATGCAAAAGAATGTACTCTTCACTTGTTTATGTATACTACTGATGTTATTTGACTTACAGTTATCGGTCACTCTGTGGTTTTGACTTTCTGATATTTGATAGCAAAATTAGATATTGCAGGAAGATATTATTAGTCTTTGAGTAATAAAGGATGCATTTTGAGTAAATAATTTCTTTATTTTACTGTAATATTTTCTAGAAAAGTCTAAATTTAAATTGCTTCACAAACAGTACTCGACATGCTGGACTGGAAGTGAGAGCTTAGTGTCATTTAGGTTTCTGTGAGGCACCTTAACTTCAACAACAACAACAATCACTACGCTCAGTCCCAAACAAGTTGAGTTTATATGAATGTCCCAAACAAGTTGGATTGGCTATATGAATCTCCAGTGCTCATGTTACTCCAGTTAAACTCATCCTATTGCCTAATTGTGATGGTCCTTTTTGGCCTTAAACTTGTATATTCTTTTATACTGCTAAGGATTACAAGTGGTCTAGACCACCATTCACTGTAGAGTTAATATTTTCCTAGAAAAGTTATAGTTTCCATTTGGTGTTGGAATGCAAACTATTGTAGCTTTCACTTCCTAGAAAAGTTATAGTTTCCAAATGTTCACTTTTGAAATATTTAAAGGATCAAAACTGCTCAATAATATATATTTAAGAGATTTTTTTTAACTTCACCACAAAGATAAGGGATCAGTTTTGTCATTTTATCTTACTCTTAAATCATAGTGGAAACTGGAAAGGTATAACAAATCATTGAAAAAACTGATAGTTATATTCACCGGTGTAGGGTTTCAATTTTCTTGTCTTTAGAGGTAAAGTTAAAGCAATTCCTATTAATTCTTTTTTTACTTTACAGTTTAATCTTTCATAATCACTTTTTCAATTGTATAATTTCATCTCGATTCGAAGCTTTAATTATGATCAACTATTGTTAGACGATACCTACTTGTTGAGAATATGTTTTGGTCATGTTAATACTTTTACAATAGGTCCTATCACCTATGCTTTTTAGGAGTCGTTTAACCTTTTAGAGATTTATGCTTTGAAAATATATACTAGAACTTTTAGTGATTTTTATTCGTATTTGTATCACATTGGCATAATATATTAAACGGATTGATATAGTCATCTAGTCAACCCAACTTGTTTGAGACCGAGAAATAGTTGTAGGTTGTTGTGTCTCTCTTTTTTTTTTTTATTCCTAGAACAGTTTTAGTTTTAATCTCTTGTTGGCATGCAAAAGAATCTAGTTTTTATCCATGTAATTGACTTATAGTTGCCTTAAGTGCTGCTCACGCTGTGGTTATAAGTATTCTGATCTTTGTGACTTGAATCTAGTGCCACTGCCCATTACTATGCAGAGGATGGGCACAAAATCGAAAAACCCGAAATACCGAATCGAACCAAACCGAATTAGTTCGAAACTTCGGATTCGGTACTTCGATTTTTCGGTTCGAGTTCGGTCTAGAGGTAGAGCAATATTATGTGACAAAGAATAGACAGTAAAGCAACATCTAATGTAAAGCATGTTCTGCAGCCCTGCATGCTACTTGTCCTCTGCCCACCAAGCTTTCTTGTTTCTTAGTTGGATTAAAACTTTTTATACGCTAATTGCCCAAAATCCGTTTTACATTATCAATGTAATTTTATCTATTGTAAGAAGTCGTTTACATGTTGCAGGTCAACAAATCATATTTACTTTAAAAGGTTACATACGTAATGGACTTTTCAGTATACTAGTGTGAGTGTACCAGTTTCAATGAGAATACACTTTCTTAATACAACCATAAATGTATTCAAAAGATTTGTTTGTGTTATGACGTAAAATTAACAAAACTGAAAAATGATTAAGGGATTTGGTCCACTCCATGGCTTCTTCCTCCAATTTGTTCCAATACTTGTTACATCGTACCAAAAAAAAAAAAAAAAGGGTCATATTTTTCTAGTTGGGTGAAAATCATTTTAACCTCCCAATTTTGGCTTAAAAATCAAACTCCCCCCTCAACTATAAGAAATAGTCATTCTCCCCCCCCCCCCCCCCCCCCCTTTATCCTATGTAATGCCTATTTTGTTCTTGACATTTCAATCCCCCTTTATGTGATATATTTTTATATATCATTTATTTCTTCAAATATTTTATCTATAATTTAATTAATATATAGCTTATTACAGTAATTTAAGTTCATTAATATTATGAAAATTATGTATTTTTCACAAAATATGTTCACCCTCGTTCTTTATCGTGTATACAGATATTTGAGTTTTAGTTAGCATCGGTGAAACAAAAGAGGACATAGGAACTGAAAGTTACGAGTGCCGCTATTTATAATATAGAAAGAAATAAAATTAAATTAAAATTAAATAAAGAAGAGAGCTGAGGAATTCAAAATGTGAGTGGGGGGACTAAGAAAAATATGCAAGTATTGTAGGCAAACTTGACCAATATACCTAAGAAAATCATCACATAAATACAAAAATATTGGTAGCAAGTGCCGGTGCACCCTAGCCCATTGTGTGGGTCTGCCCCTTTGATAAAATATAATCTACATTATTATTTAATATTCATTTAAGATAAATGGATAATATTTTAGATTTATTTTTAATATATTTCTAACCTCTATATTTTTTCTAGTACTTCATGCATTAAAATTTTATTTTTTATTATGTATGAGTTCTGATTTTTATTAGTCCAGTACTAATACAAGATAAAAAAAAAAGTACTAATACAAGTAAAATTATTTCTACAATTTATTCGTCTCATTTATTTTATTACTGAAATCATTAACTTATTTGTGTTAGTACTTTGATAATTATTATTCACTTTTTTCTAATTTAATTAAAATACTTTTTTGTTATATACGTATAACATAGAATAAAATATGATATTAATGAAAAAGAAAAAAAATTACATAGGCTTGATAATCTAGAGGGTAAAGTAGGAATTTTTGAAATTCTATTGAGAAAAAGGAGGGAGAATGATTATTGTTTATAGTTGAGGAGAGAGTTTGATTGTTAAGCCAAAGTTGAATTTCCCCCTTTTCTAGTTAAGCGTATATTTTAATTTTACCTCAAAAATAAGGGACCCTTTTTGTTATTTTCTCTTACTTTTAAATCATAGTCGAAAGGTATAAAGAGTTCGATAGACAACTATTTTTTACTTCTCCGGTTTCCTTCACTCTGTCATATAATAGGGTTTTAGAGGTAAAGTTAAAGCAATTCTTGTTAATTCATCATCACTTTTGAATTGTTTAATTTCATCTTGATTTGCTTTTGTGTTAATGATCAAAACTTTTATTATGGTTAACTATTCATTAGGCCATACGTACTAGTTGAGAATATGTTTTAGTTAACACTTTTAGCGTAGGTGTTATGCTTTCTAAGAGTCGTTTAACCTTTCAGAAATTTATTTGCTTAGAAAACATATAGAACTTTTATTTATTTTTATTTATATGTGTATAATACTATCTTAATATAATTTAAACGGAGTAATAAGGCCACTGAGGATTCATATGGTCGACTCAAACTTGTTTGAGGCCGAGGGATATCTTCTTTTTTTAAGCTTCATAAGATCTTTTTGTAATATATCTCATACACAAAGAGATGTTTCACTTTGGGATTATTGGATTTGTATTTTGTAGCAAATGTTATCTAAGCTTGTTTTCCCTGCTAGGTCTCTTTATGCACAACATGGTACATGGAGAAATTCTGAAGGCTGTTTTCCCATTGCTGAAGGGTACTGAACTGGCTAAATGTATGTTAGTGTGCAAGCAGTGGCGAGATATTGCTCAAGATGATTACTTCTGGAAACGTCTTTGTTCTGAAAAATGCCCATCAGTTGGCAAGAGGCAATCACCTCCCACTTTGACCTACTATCAACTTTTCAAAAACTTTATAAACAGATCTGCTCTCACTCCAAGACTCTCATTCAATGACTTGGAATTCTATATCGACATTTGGATTGAAGGAAAATTAATCTTCTCACATGTAGTGCCAGGCCCTGTTCTTCAGAAGGGGACCTGGATTCCACCTCCTGGACTCAATGATTGGCAAAGGCCTCAATACAAGATGATTCTACCTATGGAACCTAGATTAACGGTTCCTTTGAACCAATCGGTCAGTGTCTCTGTTCTTGTTGGACGCAAAAATACAAGAAAAGCTTCTTGGATAGTAAGAAAACGTTTTGTTTCATGTGCATATAAGTGGCAACGGTACCGGCCTTTAGCATCTGAAGATCTTGACTTATCCTACCCTGTTCGCTTATTCATGCATTCTAGAGCAGATGAATCTTTGCTTTGCATGGACGGCAGTAAGATGGAGTCTTTGCTTTGCATGGACGGCAGTAAGATGGAGGTGGGTGACGTTTATGGGATCGAAATGGTTTTCCAAAATGCCGATACTGAAGATAAGGTCCTGGCGCTGCTAGACATGCTAAACTGGAAGTGAGAGCAAGTGGCATGTAAGTTGTTTCTATGATGCACCCAATTGGCCTAATCGCTATTAATGCTCAGATCCTCCAAAATGTCGCTGACCCGTGTTGGTTGGATCCTTCATTGTAGAGATTTTGTTTATTCCTAGAACAATTGTTTTTATCTCTTGTTGGCATGGAAAAGGATGCACTTATGATCACTTGTTGCACAATTCAATTCTGTTCAACTCCTGCAAGAAAACCGTTCATTTTTGTTCAAACGATTCTTTGATGCACTGTTTTATTTATATTATGTAATTGACCCTGAAGTATTGCTCAGGCTGTGGTTATAACTATTTCTATACTCTGTAGGTCAAAGTTGGCCAATCCGAAGAACTTGTTCAATGATGCATGGTCGAACTTGACTTTCTCACCTCTCAACAAGGCCTCCTTTTGATCTTTTGGTTTTCTCCCATTACTATGCATATACATAGACTAACTTACTATACCTCCATTACCAATAAATTATGGAAAGTTGGGAAAGAAAGATTTCTTTCCTAAACTTTCTGTATGGAGTATAAAGACTCAAACTCTCTCTTAAGGGGTTCCAAGATGACAAGTCTCTCAGAAATTTGAGTGACCTTACTGTACATGATGAAATCACAGGGTTTTTCCTCTATGAGATTTAACGGATACAGATCTTCGTGAGATTGAACTTTCTTAGTGTGACTAGCTCCTACGGGTAAAGAAACTGCTTTAGGCCCTTACTTCACCTTGATGATGAGGACACCATGCCTTATATTAAGTGATAAATGTATGCATAAAAGACACGTTTTGCATTTATATGTTTGATGTAAACATCCGGTGAGGCATAGTTCCCGTTGGCCTTTGAGGAAGGACAGTTCTGGGTCCTCGGGTCAACCAGCCTCACTTGTGACAGCTTTTTCTAACGCACATAACTTGTGTATTTCAAAGGCCACAAGAATTTCAACAATCATTCACATCTATAGGAACTACATTACAGTCAAGTACACTATAGGAACTAATCATTTGCAACACTAGTAGAATTGATACTTATCGGTACTCCAGGGAGTTGTAGAAGATGGAATTTCGTAGAATTGATTTTGCAGGGATAGAGCGTGCAATGAAGTTGGTCGTTGATGTGTGGGCAAAATGTCACACATTACCTTCGATTTACTTGAGCTTTTGTTGCGCATTATTGATTAAATACGTGCACTTATCATGTTTTAGTTGCATATTACAGAATATTGAAGCTGTAGTGATGAATGGATGAAAACAAGTCAAAACAAGGCAATCTGTGAAGTTTCTATTTCTGGCTGGAGAATTGTTCTTCGCGATCGCGCCAGTGTCTCACGCGATCGCGTAGAAGACTGAAAACAATGCATCGCGAAGGCGTCGATATAAGCACGATCGCGCAGAAGGAAGAAGAAGCTGAAGCGCGATAGCGCCCAGTGTGTCGCGATCGCGAAGGGTCGCGTCTGAACTGTGCTGGACAGTTTTGTAATTTCACAGCAGCCTAAATGGGGAACATATATTCAGCCCTTGCACGACATAGGGCTTATCTTTTGGCCATTTTTCCAATCTTGGAGCAAGGATCCATCAACAAGAACACCAAGAGGGTGAAGATTTGGAGCAACCCATTGAGAAATTCTCAACCTTTAGTACTCCTTTCTTTACTTTCATGCTTTGTATTGAATATATTTGGTGTTGTTGATGTTATTGAAGAATTGATTTTGTGAATATATTTCATGGCTATTTGTATTATTGATTGATATGATTTTGGACATGAATATATGAATGAGTCATGGCTAGGAATTTATATTGTTGGGTTTTGATTATCTAGCTTCCATTGTCTTGATTGCTCGACTCTTGTGCTCGCAACACTTGAGTTGCCCGTCTACTTTGCTAATTAAAGACTCGGGAGAGATTAGTTAGCGTAGAATAGTGAAGCTAGCGAGGATTTGGGTTGATAGGCTATTTCATAGACTAACTCATCTAAAAGAAGTTACGCTCGGAAGAGGTCTTCTTTCCTCGGGTAATGGGTAGTGCTTTATAAGCTCAACCATGGCTTTGACGAGCGCCGTTGAGGTAAATCCCTTCTAGGCCGGAAGGATTCTAGGGATTACATTAGAACGACTCGGCCATAATATATAAACCCCGTGCTATAATTGTATCCTAGGCTCAAAACTTGCTTTCCTTGGTTGCGAGAAGGCCATAGATCATATTTACTTGCTTTCCTAGTGTAGTTTGTAGTAGTTAATATCGTTCCATCACCTCGTTATCCTAGTTTGGCTTAGTCAAATAGGTTTAGTTCCTCCACTACTTTGATCGCATCACTTTGTTCCTTGTGGATTCGACCCCGACTCCTAGTTGGGTAAATTATATTGCGATGACCGTTCATACCTTAATTCGAGGTGTGTGTTGAGCGTTGTCAAAATTGGCGCCGTTGCCGGGGAACAATTGGCGTATTAGAGTAGTTTGAGGAGTTGAGCTAGTTGGCTTAGTTCCAAACTTTGTGAACCGTTCTTGTTAAAATTGTGAATAGTAGTAATGTTCTTTGTAAAGTGTAAATATTTGTTTGTGTGTAGTGTTTACTTGCATTAGTTAGTCAGTCTAGATTAGTGATAATTATCTTGAAATGGCATCATGGAACCAAAATTGGTCCCATATTGAAAATCCATACATGAGTGATCCTTGTCCTTATTGTGGCGGACCTCACCATTGGCAAGATTGTCAAATTATTTTCGGGGGTGAGTTGTGTGCACCTTCTCAACCCTTTGAGTGGGACATATGTCATGTGTGTGGGGGTCAAGATGGCCATTGGGACGGTTGTCCTAATATTC
The DNA here is from genome assembly GCA_037355625.1 of Petunia x hybrida. NCBI lineage: Eukaryota > Viridiplantae > Streptophyta > Magnoliopsida > Solanales > Solanaceae > Petunia > Petunia x hybrida. The sequence goes on from JBBBVM010001118.1 coordinate 17,392, forward strand.
CTTATTCTTCTTTCAATGATTTTTATAATGATGCTAATGATTCTTACGAGTTTGATAGGGCAAATGCAAATATGAGCATGGAGCTTGAACCCGAGTGGCAAGGCATCCAAGAGAAGTTCCAAGAAGAGATGGACCTATCGACTTCGCAAGATGAATGCAATGAAAATGAAAGATTGGAACACTTGATGGAGCAAATACTTAAAAACCATTGTGAGGTTGCCGAAACGATCCATCAAAATGGCTTAGCAATTCACAACTTGGAGACTCGATTGAGCCAATTGGTTGACACTTTCAATGATCAACAAGCTAAGGGTGTTGCCAAATCTCAACAAAGGTTTTACATGGAAGATGAGGTTGAGTTCCAAGAAGAATCCTCCATTGAAGATGTGCTTGAATATCAAGAAAGAATTGGTAAAGAAGAGCACAATTGGGATGAAGAAGAAATTGTGAGCCGAGCTTGGCTCCGAGATCAAGCTCGAAAAATGAAAGTCCATGAAGCATGCCTTCATGACTTAAATGTAGATGGTTGGGATCTCGAACATGAAAAGGAAGAACTAGGACAAAGAGTGAACCAATTTGATCTTGAAGCTCGTGTCTTGAACATTCTAGTGCATGAAGTGGTTGAAGCCTCCAAGGCTCGACATGAAGAAGTAGTGAATGCTATGCTAGAAATAAGCGAATTTGTGGAAGAGAGCACAAGTCAAATCAGGGGAACTCATGGAAGTGATCACATCTTCAAGATATTTGGTGATGATGCCGTGAACAAGAAATGGGTGTTGGAGTCTAGAGCGGAAATGAAAAACTCTTGTGATGAAGACTCTAGCACATGTGAAGAAGAGGATGTCATGCTTGGTGCTCCATTGATGTTAAAACAATTGGGACCTCATTCACTTCATTTTTCAACTCTATGTGTGGATGAAGCAATAGAAGTGGAAGAACAAGCACCTTCGAAAAATTTTGGCGTTGATGAGCAAAATGAGTACATTGTTGAATTTGCCACGCCAAGAAGGCAAAATGACATTCCTCACTTGAAAGCGAAGAAGTGCAAAATGAAGAATCCGGCTTCGCAATCTTGGAAATATGTGCCCCCGCCCAAAGAGCATAACAAAAAGCATGAAGCAATGTTGGGGAGAAAATTCACCTTCACCAAGTGGAGAGAAAAGCACCATGGGTACCGTCTAGCCAAGACGTTAAATAAAGCGCTTTTCGGGAGGCAACCCGGATCCCTTTAAAATTTTGGTTGTTATTTGATTGCATGCTAGGATTAGATTAGTTGTTGTAGTTGTTTTTGATCATCTCACATGAATCCCACATGTAGTAGTTGTTAGGATGCATGATTGAAGGCATAAACATTGAAAAAAATGGATTGCACGGGGTGTGGGGCGGACCATTAAATGAGAGAAGGCGGACCGCCCACTGAAACTGGGCATTCTGCGTCCCAGTAGGCGGAGCGCCTAATGTTTGGGGCGGACCGCCTCACTGAAATTCTGCTCACTGGAAGTTGGAAAAATAGTTGTTCATCGCGATCGCGTCATCTTCCACGCAATCGCGCTTCACTGTGAAACAGACCTGCGCGATCGCGACATTGACTCACGCGATCGCGTAGGTTACTTCATCAGATAGGCGCGATCGCGTGATTGACCACGCGACAGCGAAGAATAACACTTAGGCAGATATTAGGCAGTTTCAAGAGAGAAACGGACCACAATTTCTAAACCCCCATTCTCTCAAATTCCCCTCCCCCATTTTTGCATTCCAAGTGTGCCATTGCCTCTTCTACTACACGCTCAAGTACTCCACTCCATTGTCAAGGTATGTTTCCCAATTTCCATCTTCCATTTTGTTGAATATATCTCCATTGTCAAGGTAAGGTTCCATTAATGGTTGTAGCAATAAGCAAACAAAGAGCTTTTTATGAACAATAGGGGAAGTCTGATGTACCCTATAGACATATTGTTTGTGAAAAAAAAAATGGGTTAGGTTACTAGTTGTTAATGCTCAATTGAACTAAAGAACCCTAGTGTCAGATCTGACAAATTGAAGCCAAAGTTGATGTTTTTCTTGTGTAAATTGTGGTTGTGCACTGTAAATGATGCTCAAAACATAAAAATTCTGGGTGTTGTAATCCGAGGTATGCTTCCTCCTGCTGGAGAAGACAACCTCGCGATCGCGTGACTACCTTCGCGATCGCGATGAGTTGTCCAGGCCTCCCTTCGCGATCGCGTGAGGAACATCGCGATCGCGCAGGGACTCCTAGACAACTTAACGCGATCGCGCCTGTCATGTCGCGATCGCGCAGAGATGCAGAATTCTGGCAAAAACAGTGAGCTTGCACAGCCCACTCCTGAAATTTTTTGGCTTCAACCTTTGGCTCCTAAGCTTCATTAATGCATATATTAAGTACTCAAATCGTGTTTTAACAATGTTGATCTTTGTAGGTACTTTTTTCATTATAATGGCCGAAGGAAACAACCAACGGAACTCGACAGGAGGAGAAGAAGCAGCATATGACAGAACGAGGTTCTTATCCAGATCGTGCTATGAGAAATTCCAAAGGGACCTTGACATGAGCTTCATCAAGGAAAGAGGGATACATATGGAAAAAGTGGATGAGAAACTCCCCGAATTCTTTCAAAAGCTAGAAAATAACAGGTGGATCTGTTTTGCCGAGACTCCTGAGAAGGCAAACGGTACCATAGCGCGGGAGTTCTATGCAAACGCCACTCGGACAGATTTTAGTGGGGAGTTGGTGACAACTGTCAGGGGCAAGTTGGTGAGATTTGATGCAGCTGCTATCAATGCGGTATACGGGCTCGAGAATGTTGACAATGCTCTATACAAAGCTCGTGCTTCAGAAGGGGGTATGCAGTGGATGGTAGATATGCTTCAAGGGGGCAACCACTCCGGTTGGTCCACATTTGGTCACAAAATTGTATCTACCGACTTTACAGCTGAGGCCCGCATTTGGCTATCCATTGTGTGCACTAGGGTGATGCCTTCGAGCAATGAGAGTGATCTCACTCCTGAAAAAGCTCGCCTGGTCGCGGCACTGGTTGACGGGCTTAAGGTCAATGTTGGTGAGATCATTGTTCGTGAGATTGAGGAAGTGGTGCTAGAAAGAACAAAGAGTTTATTCTTCCCAAGCTTGATTCACCGACTATGCATGGATGCCGGGGTGGAGATACGCACTACTGACAAAAGTGTGGGTCCTGAAAAACCTATCTATCCACTGCTGAAGAAAGGACGGGGAGGAGTAATACAAAGCAAAAAGAGAAAAGTTGAGATGCCTTCCCAGGTTGATGTCGAGGACCCAGCTTTTGGGCAATTCTCCACACCTGATACTGCTACTGCACCAGGGAGTTCTTACACTCCAGTTCCACCACTTGCATCTGGAGCGTCTAACATGAGGTACATTTCCTCTCAAATTTCTTCTGTAGACGCTCAGATTAGACAGCTAGTAGCAGGGCTTCCTTCAGGCCCACATGGAGAGGGTTCCTCCTCCAGGCCTCTGAGCACACCGTCATTGGAGGCAGTAGCAGCTGAGCAAGAGCGGATTAAGGTCAGACTGGATAAAATGGAGAGGAAGCAGAAGAATTTTGGCAAGAGAACAAGCAACTTCCTCAACAAGATGATGAGCAAGCTGAATTCGCTCTGTCGCTCCAGTAGCTCAGATGAGGAGTCTGAGGATGAGCTTCGCTACCCCAACACTGACAGTGAGGAGTGATCTGCTCGACAGGGAGTTCCTTACACCTTTTGTATTACATTGCTAGTTGCACTGATGACAGTGCATGATTTAAGTTTGGGGGTGTATTTGTGTTCTGGGTGTAGTATTGATGTTGCTCATGTACTTGATGCTTATGATATATCTCCCTCATCTTGCCCTGTTTTTGAGCAAATTGTGAATATTTTTGTGGATGATCATTTTCTTTAATATTAGTATAACTATTGTGTTAATAGCTTGTGTATATTTAGTATTGGTAGTTATCATAGTATTGTGTTAGTAGCTTGTTCATATGTAGTAGTAGTTAGTTAATTTAAAAAAAAAACACATGGTACTCCCATGAACTACGCTTGGGATGTTACCTTTTCTTTATCTGATTCACTCACGGGTGATACGTAGGCATCCCACTTGGGTGCGAAAGCCTCATTTGGGTCCGAACAACCGTTTTCATTGTAAATACCATGTTGTATATTTTTGAAATAACCTCCTTGGTTTTTCTTTGCCATGGTTCTTTTCCAAGGAAGTAATTGTGTTGAACCGGGCATCTCTAGTACTAGTTTAGTATTTAGTTGTAAATAATGATGATTAGTTGTAGATTTTTGCCCCTTAGCAACTTTTGGCATGTTTGGTTCCACCATTATTTAATCCTTATCATGTGAGCTTGTTTTGAAAATGAATAGGAAAATTTAGTTGGTAGATTGTGCTATGATCTTTAAGTTCAACTTTTGGCTCTTATGTCACTAATTAGCTCTCATTAGGCTATGAGTAAACTTTGGATGCTTAATTGCCTTTGATTGGGACTTGAATATACTCGTCTTCCTTGCTTTACATGTGCCATGTGTGGTGAGGTTTTGGTGTGTTCATGTGTGTGCTTCTTGATCTAGAACTTGCCCTAAGTGTGCTTCGAGGCGAAATCCTAGGTGATGCTTGACTTGAAAAATGATTTTAGGCTTTCTTTGGCCCGCTCAGTAATCTAAAAAGCCTACCCTTGCATTATATCCTTAGTCAACCCCTTTGAGCTTAATATCCTTTTCTTTGGCAACCACATTATTAACCCGGACCAATTCTAAGTGCTTAAAGCACTAACCTTCTCTTTTGGCCCTACCTCCTTGAGTGCATTGAAAGACGTGCAACTTAGGCAAAAGCTTAAGTTTGGGGGTGGCACGAGTTATGGTGAAAGTGTGGAAGTTAATGAATAAATGAAAAGAAAGAGCAACAAAAGTGAGTTGAATATAAAAAAAAAAAAAAAAGGTGAAAAAGTGAAAAGAAACAAAAAGAAGCAAGTGAAAGAAAAGAAAGAAAAAGAAGAAAAAGAGAATTGATGAATAAAGAGGAAAAGTATAATCCTCGATTTAGAAAGATGTAAGTGCAAGAAAAATGAAGTGTGCCTTAATTTTTGTACGGTGTAGTGCTCAAGGAGGTGTGTAGTCACTATTTGCCCATATTTACCCCACCTTTGACCAAAAGCCTACATTACAACCCTAACAAGTCCTAATTGATCTCGGGTCAAGCATTCCTACATTAGTGGAGAGGTATACGAAGGGCAAGCCTATGGATCTTTAGTGTGCATGATGAACTTCTTTTGAGAGAGTGAGCGAATTCTTCCTATCATTAATCCCATTTGTGTTATCATTGCATTTTTGTGGTTGGGATATTCTCTTGAGTGGTGAGGGCACTTGTGAAGTCGAGTTGAGGACTTGTGTTTCACTTTTCAATTGAGGTGAGCAAGCAAAACAGTGAACTCTTGTGACGAAGAGGTAAACTTTGAAAGTCTTGTGTCATGGCATGTTTGTCTTCTTTGATGTTTTGTATATGAAAGTGATGCTCACATGGTTTGGCTTAATTGTTGGCACCAACCAATGTCATTAGTTGTTGAACTTGAATCGAATTTTGGCTTGTTGTGGCTTTTATGAAAAATGCATGAATAGATAAATTGCAACTTGGTTTTTATTGAAGTGTGCTTTGCTTGAGGACAAGCAATAGTTTAAGTTTGGGGGTGTGATGTGTGGGCAAAATGTCACACATTACCTTCGATTTACTTGAGCTTTTGTTGCGCATTATTGATTAAATACGTGCACTTATCATGTTTTAGTTGCATATTACAGAATATTGAAGCTGTAGTGATGAATGGATGAAAACAAGTCAAAACAAGGCAATCTGTGAAGTTTCTATTTCTGGCTGGAGAATTGTTCTTCGCGATCGCGCCAGTGTCTCACGCGATCGCGTAGAAGACTGAAAACAATGCATCGCGAAGGCGTCGATATAAGCGCGATCGCGCAGAAGGAAGAAGAAGCTGAAGCGCGATAGCGCCCAGTGTGTCGCGATCGCGAAGGGTCGCGTCTGAACTGTGCTGGACAGTTTTGTAATTTCACAGCAGCCTAAATGGGGAACATATATTCAGCCCTTGCACGACATAGGGCTTATCTTTTGGCCATTTTTCCAATCTTGGAGCAAGGATCCATCAACAAGAACACCAAGAGGGTGAAGATTTGGAGCAACCCATTGAGAAATTCTCAACCTTTAGTACTCCTTTCTTTACTTTCATGCTTTGTATTGAATATATTTGGTGTTGTTGATGTTATTGAAGAATTGATTTTGTGAATATATTTCATGGCTATTTGTATTATTGATTGATATGATTTTGGACATGAATATATGAATGAGTCATGGCTAGGAATTTATATTGTTGGGTTTTGATTATCTAGCTTCCATTGTCTTGATTGCTCGACTCTTGTGCTCGCGACACTTGAGTTGCCCGTCTACTTTGCTAATTAAAGACTCGGGAGAGATTAGTTAGCGTTGAATAGTGAAGCTAGCGAGGATTTGGGTTGATAGGCTATTTCATAGACTAACTCATCTAAAAGAAGTTACGCTCGGAAGAGGTCTTCTTTCCTCGGGTAATGGGTAGTGCTTTATAAGCTCAACCATGGCTTTAACGAGCGCCGTTGAGGTAAATCCCTTCTAGGCCGGAAGGATTCTAGGGATTACATTAGAACGACTCGGCCATAATATATAAACCCCGTGCTATAATTGTATCCTAGGCTCAAAACTTGCTTTCCTTGGTTGCGAGAAGGCCATAGATCATATTTACTTGCTTTCCTAGTGTAGTTTGTAGTAGTTAATATCGTTCCATCACCTCGTTATCCTAGTTTGGCTTAGTCAAATAGGTTTAGTTCCTCCACTACTTTGATCGCATCACTTTGTTCCTTGTGGATTCGACCCCGACTCCTAGTTGGGTAAATTATATTGCGATGACCGTTCATACCTTAATTCGAGGTGTGTGTTGAGCGTTGTCAGTCGTTGCCATGCAAACACAGCGCCAGAAACAGACTACACCAAACTGGAGAGAACAAATCAACAATATATACATTTCTGAGACAATTTTGTAGAAGAAGCTGAGTCACTTCTTCAATTTTTAGAATCTTTGTAATAGGTTTTATATAATTTGTCTTTTTACTTGAAACTCAGCAACTTTATTTGTAAATATTTGGATGCCAACACAGTATCTTTCTGTGTTGATGAATACAAGTTATCATTATCCCTAGTTAAGTTAGATAAGAGGACTCTCTGCATCTTTTCTCGTCCACAAGTTCATGCAGAGAGCAAGAAAGGGTAAAAAGGGGCCAGATAGATGGCTGCCGGTCAAACACCTGATGTCTTGCACAAGTGTTTCCACACTTTGTGCAAAATGTCGCAAATAGTTTAATTTTTGCTTAGTTTTGGCCTTAAGTTTCAAATGTTAGAGAAGTGATCATATATTTATATATACATCTTCAACAGCGTCCGTCAAAGACCACTGATGTCTTTCAACTTTTAATATCTTTTATTAATTAGTAGGACTAATATACTGAACTGTTAATATCATCATTTTTATTTCATTTAGCCAATTTATATGAAAGTTCAGAAGTAGGCATTCTGGCATTGGACAAAGAGGTGGAAATACAGTTCTTCTTAGAAAGCATGCAGTAACCATAGTAATAGTTGGAAATAAAATAATTCTTACAAAGCATATTTATGTCTCAGCGGATGCAAGCAAAGTATTCTAGTGAAGGATTTTAGGCCTTAGAACAGAACAAGCATAAATCAAATAATATCACTGGAATAACTTCTTTGATTTTCTGGGATATTAAGCTCTGTACATTTCGCAATAAAATTCTGTTTGCAACACTGTAATGTTTAAACCTTCTACATTTCATGATTAACTAATTCATAACCAAAAATGTATTATTTTGTCCTTCGCGCGAGGTGAGAAAGATCTTAAACATGCTCCCAAATACATTAGATAGTAGGATAACCATCCTAACACATTTTTCAAGACCTGCCTAAATCAGATATATGGTTAATGTAACATCCAAAAACTGTCTTTAAGGGCACAACTCACTAAAAGATAGTTAGAAAAATAGACTTTAGGCTCCACGAAATCCCAAAAGCCAGCTCATGATGTGACAATTGTCCAAAACCATATAAGCAAATTTCCACTCAAATGCTTTAAGTAGTGTGAAACTTTAACATCGTCTTCAACCCCCCCCCCCCAACCTCCAACCCCCACGCCACGGCCCCGGTTCAGGCCTGGACAGTTGGAGCATGGAGTAACATAAAATGGGTGGTCTAACATTGAGTAGCAGAAATTGTTTGCTCTGACACCAAACCAAGCACCCAACTCATAAGTTGAGAACTGTCCGCACTTGACCAATGGGGGACTCTAACAAAAGATAAGGACACCACTAGAAGATTAACAGTCCACATAAAACATAAAATAGATAGAGTCAATCTCTACCTACGTCCTATATGTATTTAGCTTGAAAGTATTCTAACAAATTAGAAAGCCACTGGAAGTTGAACTGCTTACCAAAGATTTTGATGTCTTTTATGGGAATTGATATTGGCCAAATCAACGCCTAGCGATATAGGCGATTACTTTTTCCTTAACCGAGAATTCTGGGTATCGTTTGATGAAACTTGAGGGATAATGGGTTCGAAATAGGGCATTGTATTATGCAGGGCAAAAAAGATGATCAGAATTTTTTCACTAGTCAAGTACTAATACAACAATAGTTGCACATACAAAGATAAAATAGAAGGGAAAAGGTCGGAATTTATCCCCAACACCCTTTCCATTAGCAAATCATATTGTATTTTCCCTGCCAATTGCGGAGCTCAAGCGTGAAATGGGTGTGGACTCCACACATTCAAATTTTTAAAAAGTTCATTTTTTACCTCACAACCTTTGAGTTGGTTGAAAATTACTCTCAGGTTGGAATTCCAGCAGGGTCAGGGACAAAAATGAGACTTTTTCCAAAGGACGGGGTTAATATTAGATAAAGGTCTCACGGAAGGGAAAAACTGAGCAATTCTGGATTGTACCCGGGTCGAATTTGACCCTTCTCCAGTACAGAATAGCAACCAAAGAAACCATCTTTTATGAAAATATTTTATGCTTCCACAAGCATGAAAAGCCATGTTCCACCAGATGAATGGAGTGGACAGGTTAGGTCAATCAAGAAGAGTACTTATGTATAACCATTGATCGGGTAGCTGTCATGATAATCAGTATGGCCTGAAAGCTTATGCTGAAAATGAAAGAGGGAGTGTCAACAAACATTAACAAACTTCACAATATGAAAGAGACAAAAAAAAAAAAAAAAAAGGAATAAAAAAGCAGAGTAAAATGATGTTGCATCTTACAACATGGTCAACACAGGCCTCCTACAGCAGTTAGGAATATATAGCCTCTCGATTAACGGAACCTTGGAGTAGATTGTAGTATGCAATACCCTAAATCATTTATCACATTCACATCTCTCACAATCTCTTTGTAATAGTTTGAGTTCATCATTATGTTCTTGTCTCAAAGACAAACATAAAGGGTACCAATAAACACAACTAGTGTGATAATATAATACTCATCAATGATCTTCCTCATCTCAATAATCTCTTAATCTCAATCTGACTTGCTTTTTTAGAAATGTCCCGCCAGACCGAATCATCCATGATCTATAGGCAACACCCCAAGATAGCAAACACCATATTAAATCTCGAGAAACTGGTCAAAGTAATGAGGGTACGAAGAAAGAAAATTACTTATTTAATTTTCAGGCTTCACACGATGACAAGTAGAGATTAAACTTGAATCGCCCATAGGTCACCTTATGCATACATGGTATGAATCACGTATCATAATATTGACTCCTTTTCCCATGGAGCGTATGTCTTTCACAAATTAAATATTGTGCAGATGATAGTTCCGACAACATATGTCTAACTTTGAGTTCACACATCTACTCATATATTTTATCCTTCAGAACTCACATCTGGCATTAAGAAAGACTCACATTTAATCAAATATGATTAACCAAAAAACAAGCGACATTCTTATTATAAACTTCAACTTCAAGCTCTCTATTATTATCACCTCGGATAATAATAAGTTTATAATTGTCTCATCCCTGTTAGTCACCTAGACAATAGAGGCGGTTGCCTGTGTGAATAGGCCAACCTTTTTGTTTATCCGACATACTTCAAATTTATGTACTAAACATAAAAACATTTTATGTATATGAATGAACAATACTGACTAATTTAGGCTGCGACTACATTAACTTAAATAATGTAGTTTTATGTGAACATACTTGGAAAAAATTAAGATATAAATACATCGACATCTACGCAAACCCAATGACCTCACATATTATTCATAAGCACCAAATGCTATGGGTTTCATTATCGGATCTACTATTGTATAATGAATCGAGATGTATTTCAAGTTCACTTTTCTATGTACAACTATGTCTCTAAGGAAATTATACTTATATCAATATGCTTTGTCTACTAATGATACATGGGACTTTTGTGTAAGCTATTGAGACTTGACTATCGCACTGGATTGTCACTAATTCAATAGCACGCTATCCAACACACCCAAATTAATCATACAGATATTTAAGCCAAACAGCTCTGCACAGTTGCTGAAAGCGCTAGAAATTCAGCTTACTTTATAAATAAGGCTGATGATTGTACACAAACAATATACACATCGCTATTATTTAGCAAAGAAGGACATACTCAGATTTAGATTTTCTCTCATCTAAATCTCCTTCTCAATCATCGTAATTATAGCCTTTGAGTCTTAGATCCTTTCCTTAACAACACAAGGATAATCGATTGTGTCTTTGAGATACCTCAGTATCCTTTAACTGCTTTCCAGTATTCCTTTTCATATCATATTCTTGTGGATTCACGAGGACACATCCTCCCACTAGAAACTTCACCTCTAGAAATAGGAGTATTAATAGGTTTGCACTATTGCATATTAAATCGTTCAAGAAAATTTCTTAATATAAGATTTTTCTGAAAGAGACAACAATCTCTTCGAACGATCTCTTGAAATCTGAACTTCAAGGATTCACCCATATTTTTTCGATACTACATTAAGACCTTCGCGTATTTTGAGAACCCATTTGTTCCCAATGGCGCTATGACCCATAAGCAGATCAATCAATTCCAACTCTTGATTTGGTTTCACTAACTCCATTTCATGTTCCATTGTTCTAGGTACTTATCCTTAGCGGGACATTTAAGAGCCTAATTTATCTTTCATTGCTCTTATTTATCTTGTCGAGTAACTGTATATGCTTCCCCTTCGATCTCAAATAGACAATGGGGAATATGTAGACGACTCATTCGTCGAGGTTGAGATTGGTAAAATTGATTTATCAATTGATAGTTACTCCCACTGGGACCAACGAAATTAAATGAATTCTCTTTTGGACAACGTCTGGTGTTAGTTGGAACATATCCATTATCACTAAATATGAATCCCACTCGAATCTATCAAGCGTTAATAGCGGAAGCAATCTGATCCACAGTTTCTTGAAGAGACAAGTCTTAACCTATCTTACCCTACTTTGGAAAAACATTCTTTAACAATGTAACATCATGATCCAGTTCCAGTTATTATGCCACTGTTGTCTTGTTCACTTATGAACGTATAAATCTTGGACTAAAATAGTATCACAAATTGATACATGCCATTCCCCTTAGAACTAGTTTTTCATGTGGGAAAATAACGTAATGTACAGTGGCAGCAAAAAACCAATAGTAGAAAATAATTGGATTTTCAACTATCCATAACTTATATGGAATATAAGTAACTGACTTAGAACAATTTCATAATTTGGATCAAAGATGTCATAATGTACCAGCTACAATAGAATACAAAGCCACTTTCAAGAGACGTCACAGACATATCTAGAGTCTCAAGAGCCTCTTACTCTTTTAGGACATACTGGATTTTATTTCCACTGTTTATACTTTTGTTAAACTCGGGACAATATTCTCATAGTAGTTGACATATTGATATTACCACATATAAACTATAGTGAGACATCTATGTACTTTCTTAAAGCCTAAAAATCATATACATACTAATCCTTTAAATAATTTACCTATGTTAAAATTTATTTCTGATTAGATTTGGATTCGAAAGTTCACTATGTTCCCAATCATCATCCAAATTCTAATATGTAGTAAATCTAACAAAGCCAATTATTCAAGGACCAATTATTCAAGGAACACTTGTCTTAAATTACTTAAATTCAAGACTAAATTTGTAAATTTCAATTCTATAACATATATAGAAATACTTAGCAAGAATAATACAATAAGCATTAATTCTGAAATTGCACAACTAACAATACTGAAGTCTTTTTTTTTTTTTTTTGCTAAACCGGCCATAATACTTATATTAACATCAAGACTGCTTAGTTTGTACAAAAGGAGACTCTTCTTTGCCTCAGATGGGAAGAAGAGTCTAATAGCAGTTCATAAGATACAAAAGAAGGAGCATAATCAAAATACATAATATCCGCTAAGGAAGCATCTAAACATCCATGTTTGGCAAGAAGATCTGCCACAAAATTTGCTTCCCGATATATGTGTCTGATACCATCCCTACATAGGTCGGCGAGCAATAGCCTGCAATCATAAAGTAAGTTAGCATATGTTCCATTAGAACTTTGTAGCATCTGAATAATGGCCAATGAGTCACATTCAATTTGGAGCGGAACTAGATTTCTCTCCTTTGCTAGTTTAAGACCCTGGAATAAGGCTTGCAGCTCAGAATATGTTACTGTGCTATGTGGGATGTGTTTAGAGAATCCTGTTATCCAATTGCCAAGGTGATCTCTGAAGACACCTCCGATGCCTCCAGATTTGTGTCACGACCTCTTTTCAACTCAAAAAAGAAGAAAAACTATTTATTGTTTTAAAAGGTCTGTGACAGGTGTTAAATAGGTACACAAATTATTAAGAGATTTTTGGAGTCGCCACTTGACAAGTTAAAGGTGTGCCAAGTCACCAAAGTGGTGTACCTAGAACACCTATGACTCGTAAATGGTCTGCGTCAGAGTTCCGGGTAAGGATCTCGGTTGACTCGCGGGAAGGTGTTAGGCACCCTCGAGTCCTGTGCCAAGCACAGTTGCTTTTGTTGACGCATTTCGACTCTTTGAATTTGTTTCTTATATTTTGCCTTGATCTTGTTACGCTTCAATTTATTATTAATTTTTTACCGTTTGACAATTGAAAACTCCAATCGAATATAATCGCGCGAGAACTTCACTCGTTCGAAATCTTTCGACTTAAATCAATTAAATCGCGCAGATACTTCACCCGTTCGAAATCTCTTGACTTAAATGAGTTTCAAGTGAACAGTCGACTTATTATTTGTTTAAACTTGTTTCGACCTATTAATATTGCCTAATCTTGACATTAAACTTGTTTCGACCTAAACTTGCCTAATCGTTTTTAAAACTGTCCACTTACAAATTACCCATTTAGCAATCGTTCAAGAACCAAGCTTATTAAGCCTAAAGGTTGCCTAAATACTTACACATTTAAAATAGACATAAACAAGCCCAATAATATGGTCCAGATCTGCTTATCGTTCATACATGGATCAAGAGCCCAAACTTTCATAACTCAAGGTTTTTGACTTGGATAGTTGCTCTACTTTTCAACACGATAACCAAAAGGTGATATATAAACTGCAAAGCTCAAATAAATGGAATTAAGTTCACGTTGCTCCTTTCTTTTTATCAATAGCAAACAAAGGTGTAAATTTAACATTAGTTGGAATTTCTGTTGGGCCTTAAGCAGAACCCCTTTTTTTTTTTATTTCTTGGTTTGAATACAATGCATAACTAACCTCATATGGAGATATGGAGATGTTATCGCAACACTAATTCAAAGTTCAAACATCCCATTTATATGTACATTTAAAACTCTAAACATACTGAAAATTCACATACAAGAGACATAAGAGAAAAAGAACAAAAAATTTACCAAGCATGGAGGTTCCAAAACTCAGCTGACAGATCCACCACCAAGCTGAACCAGCAACACCAAGAACAGTCACAGTAGTAACTAAGAAACCCAGCAACTAAAAATGCTTCTACATAAACTCTCTTAGTTGTTTTCCCTCTATTTTCTCAAAATAAAGTGTTTCTCTTGACCCCTTTTTTTTTTTTCTCTCAAGTTTCTTTTACTTCTCTCACTACTAAGACTACTATTTTTTCTTGCTCCCAGATCTGAAAATTTGTTTTCTAGAGTGAAAAATGAAGAAATATCTCCCAGATCTGATTTTTTTGAAGTGTAAGAGAGGAGTCAGTGTGTGTAGAGGAGTGGTGAATGTGTTACCAGATCCCTTCTTCTTTTTGAAATGAGAGCAAACTCCCACTTAAATAGACTAAAGATGAAGTGAAAAGTAGGGTAAAAGGACAACCCCATGTGACCAAAACTTGCTTTTTCAGCCCATTAATTTTAGCATGCATAGCTTGTACCAAATCAGCAAAAAAAAGGACAGATAACCTTTTTCTAAAAGCTGTCCACACCTTTTTTATATTTGACTTTTGTCTCTTCCTTTGAAAATTTCGGATTTTACACACAAAGTTAACTGGACCCAAACTTAAGTTTAAGCACAATTGAATAGGCATGTAGGACAAAACCATTTGAACTTCATATTTAACTAAACTAAACCAACTCCTACACTTTGAACAATTACTAAACAAAGCAGACAATATATTTCATGACACAAACTAAACTAAGCACATTAGGCACTTCATCCTTGTATCCATAGCAAAACTAGTTTATTCAGGAAAAGCATACAAGTCACAGTGTGACTGCTTGAATTTGCTACATGCTACTACTACTACTATAGTTAACAAGATCATCTCTAAATCAATAAACATGTAAAGGAAACTAACAAAATCAGGCAAGGGAACTCAAGGACTAGTTCAAGATCAGTTTTCCAGACTTTCCCAAATACTCCCTCACCTCACACATGAACGATAGACCAAAAGAGATAAACGAACCTTAACTGTTTTCGCACATACGCACGGATTCATGCATGTTAACATACCATTTTTATTCACTAATCAACAAATCTCAACTGATCAATCTTCATTCCATAATCAACTACAACAACATGATGACTTATCATTTTTAACATGGTAACTACTACAAGTTAAGCAATGAAAACGAACTACTTGGGACTAATGCGCAGGAGCCACGACTAAACAACATACGCACACTGAATCTAAAGCTAACAGTTGGTACGTAAACATTGTTACTATAGCTAAACAGGTTTCACAAATTTTAACTCAAAGGAAAAACAAAGCAAAGAAGACAAGCTTAATCTAACCAGTCGAACAAAACATAGCCAATACAGCCACTGCCTCGACGTTGTTTCCACCATCGACAGCTGTGTCGCCTATACAAAATCATCATCGCAGCTGCACATAGAAGCATCGTCATCATTGTTTCAGCATCCCCACCATTGCCTCGACGAGCAGCTTCACAGCGCCAAAGCGGCATCACCCTCGTCTCACTGCCTTGCTAAATCGTCACCACTACGTCGTTGTCTCCGCTGATCCGCTGCCTAAACATCACAGCCAACCATCGCCCCTTTCAATTCAACATCATCCTCACATCCCCCAAACACCATCAACACTTTAGTCCCCAAACAAAATCGTAACAGCCTCCCCCCCAAATATCAGAATCAGCCCTCACCAAATGTCAACAACACCGCACCATATTATCATCATCATTACCACATCATCACAGAAAAAGAAAGAAAAGAAAGTAAGAAAAAGAAAGGAGAAAACAGAAACGAACGGGTTTTTGGGAGATGGGGTGTGGGGAGAGGTAAAGAGGAGTAAGGAGAAGAAGTGGAAACAAAAAACTTACCGGGAAAGAACTCACGTCGCCGGAGTCGAGTTTGAAAGAAACTTTGAATCCCGATCTACTCCAAACGGCTTGGGATTCGCAAGAAATAACCATGGAAATAGGAAGAGGAGGTCGAAAGGAATCGAGTGATATATTTTTTATATTTTTCCGGCCACCGGAGGTGGTGGCCGGCGGCGGCGCAGAGGCAAAAGCACGGCGAAGGCATGGTGGTGTACGGTGGAGGCGATTTCCGGCATGGAGGGAGCAAAAAATGGCAAATGTTTCTTTGATTCTGAATTTGGGGAAAAAATGCCTAAAATGGCAAAATTTCAGCTTTTATACTTAGCGAATGTGGGCCGGGTTGAGTGGAATTGGGTTGCACGACTAAGCTGATTGCTTGATTTTCATTCACAAATGACCACTAGAGTTCCAAATAAATTAAAGCATGAATAATTAAAGCTACACAAATTGCAACATTACCATAATTAAAATATAAAATCATAATTAAACACATAATAAGTACTTTTGTTAACTTTTATTATCGTTATCATTTAAACGACAAATTTTAGCTAAAATAAAAGACTGAGATTCGGCGGAAATCTTAGAAAGTTAGCTCGACTATTTTGAGCTGTTTCAGGCTATTTTTGAATTGTCGCGCCAAAATTAGGTGATTACAGCTGCCCCTCTTTGTTCGAGAACATGAAGAGATTTCGAACAAAAAAGTAATCAACAACTAATTTTGGCTTTTCGGTTTTAGGCGAGAGCCTGCTTTGCAAAATGGTGACCGTACCTTGAATTTTGGTTCTAACCAGATCAAGACTACCTACATATCCCCGGACTAAGGAATCAGGTCAGTGTAGTTCCTCACGTGCGATAGCTGGGACTACCGCATACAAACAGACACTGGACTCTTCTAGACTAACACTAAGCACTCTCTAGACATACACAGACTAACTCTAGACACTTTGAAAACTAACTAGGACTGACTCGACGCTCCTAAACTTACCCGGACTGACACAAGACACTTTTAACACACTAGAGTTGTTGCTGCTGGTCACTGTCGCTGGTTGCTGGCTAGCGGGCTGGTGGTCACTGCTTTACAGAGGAAAAATGAAAATACAACATTTGAAATGCAAAATTACAATTCCTAAGCTAACTTCTTCATGCTTCCCAAGCTGATAAACTGGTCTGAAGCTCCCACTACCAAGGTAATCTTGAAAACTTGAAATTGCCGCTCGGGCGGGCTTTGCCTCTAAAGTTGAAACTGCCGCCTTGACGGGCTTTGACTTGAAAGTAAAATTGCCGCTTTGACGGGCTTTGACTTGAAAGTAAAATTGCCGCTTTGACGGGCTTTGACTTGAAAGTAGAAATTGCCGCTTTGACGGGCTCTGTCTTGAAAGTTGAGATTGCCGCTCGGGCGGGCTTTGACTTGAAAACTAAAACTGGAACCACCACTCTGGTAGGTCTTGCTTTTGCTGAAAATTAAAGCTATCTCTCTGATGGGTCTTGTTCTTGCTGAATTGAAAACCATCACTCTGATGGGTCTTGCTTTTGCTGAAAATTAAAAAAAAACCATCACTCTGATGGGTCTTGCTTATGCTGGACGATGAAAACCCTCACTCTGATGGGTCTTGCTTCTTCTGAAAATTGAAAACCATCATTCTGATGGGTCTTTCCCCTGCTGAAAATTTAAAACCATCACTCTGATGGGTCTTGCTAAACCATCACTCTGACGGGTCTTGTTCATGCTGAATTGAAAAACCATCACTCTGATGGATCTTGCTTGTACTGGAAATTGAAAATCATCACTCTGATGGATCTTGGTCTGACTGAAAATTAAAAACCACCACTCTGATGGGTCTTCCTAAACCATCACTCTGACGGGTCTTATTCATGCTGAATTGAAAGACCATCACTCTGATGGATCTTGCTCTGACTGAAAATTAAAAAACCATCACTCTGACGGGTTCTGCTTCTTCTGAAAATTGAAAACCATCACTCTGATGGGTTCTGCTTCTTCTGAAAATTGAAAAATTGTAACCCATTATCCCAATGGCTCTTGACAGAAAGCTGAAATTGTAAACCATCACTCTGATGGGTCTTGTTCTGAAAATTTAATCCCATTATCCCAATAGGCCTTACGTTGAAACTTGAATCCCATCATCCCAATGGGTCTTGTGTTTAAAGTTGAAAATTCTATCCCATTATCCCAATAGTTCTTGACTTGAAAATTGAAAACCACGGCTCCCTGCTCAGATGGTCTCTGATTTCTTTCTTTATTTCCCTTTCTGCTCTACAAGTTTTTTCCCCGACGAGCAACTGACTTGATGTAGTCGTGTTCTCACACTTTCCGACCCAAATTCTCATCTCGGTCTTTGGTCACACTTTTGTCGAAATAACAAACCATTCCCTGGTGATCATTCATGGTACAATCTCGGTGCTGGGCTCCCATTCCCGACTTTTCTAGTACAACTGAAACTTGTAGACAAGTTTTGCAAACCTTTCTGAATGCCCAAAATGATGAGAAAGAAATAAATGAACAGGAAAGTGAAGTAACTCAAAAGGAGAGAATCGAACGAAAGATGTCCCTGATAGATAGAAGAAACTTATTTGGAGCTGAAACGACAAACCTTAGTAAAGCATGACATGCATTTGGAATCAACTCTCGACTAGTTCACTCAGTCTAACCCAGACCTTACTCCCAGATTGACAACCTCGCTCAACCCGAACTTGATGACGACTTCTGCAACCCTTGTTCGACTAGTAGTGCCCCTCGGGGTTTTCACTAACTAGCCTCTCTCTTTGCTCTTTTAACTCACTATTGCCTTGCAGTGCCTTTTCAGGTTTTCACCGACAAGGCTTCATTTCATTTTTTTTTCTTTCATTTTTCGCTCTTTCCCACTCGACCTCTGATCTTTCCTTGCCGCTCGACCCCGTCTTTTTTTTTCCTTCAATTTTGGCCTTTATCTTGATTCCTCGGAGAATTTCTCCTTTAATGACCTTGGTGCTCCTAGCTCCCAAATGCGATTGTCAGCTTATGAATGCGACTTTACAGCGTGGATCTTATCCCTTGATACCTTACTCGGCTTGACATTCTCGATGATCGGTCAGAAGGGTCTTTATTTGGACCGTAACATTGGATTTGGTTAGGCTATGAAGAAAAGGATTCAACATAAAAGCTAAAAAAAAACATCTCATGAGACGACTAGAATGAGCATTACAAGATTTGAAATTACCGCTTTTGAAAAATAAACCAAACTTTTCCCCAGTTTAGGCAAATTGGGGATTCCTTCTTTTTTTTCTTTTTCTCTTTTTATTTATTTATTTTTTCTTCGTTTTGAAGAGCGGTATGAAAGCATCTCATGAAACGATTTGGTAAAATATTACAACCCTTGGAATCATTTCTTTTTTTAAAATAATAACTAACTGAGGCCCCAATTTATTGAAAATCCGAGGAATTATCTTTTGAATTTTCTGATATACAAACATAGGGGATATTGAGACCTTCCCCCGAGATGAACAAAGAAAGCAAAAGGAATTGACTTTCTCCCTTTCTCTCTTTTTTTTTAAATAAACTAAACTTCTGCCCCAATTTAGGATAAACTGGGGCGCCTTGAGTTTCTTCCTCGGTTCCGAGACTGATATCTCATGAAACATATGAACAGATGATACAAAACATAGAAGTTTGTTTTTATTTTATTGGGGATTTGAATTTCTTTTGACATTGGCCGCAAACTTGGAGGCAAGCTTTTGCGTCAACAAGGAATAGGGGAAAAATGAACTTTCCCCTATTATGACCGCACCCGAATGGTTGCCTACGTATCCTTTTGAGAGGAATCAGGTCAGACGTAGCTCTAACGCTGAGGTAGATCTTGTTGTTTCTTTTTCAAAATATTTTTTTTTTCATTTTTCCAATTTCAATCACATTGATTCCAAAGGAGGGTAGCCAAAGAAAATACTCAAGGCTCAAAGGGCTAGAAAATTGGTATTGTGTTTGGGTAGCAGAAACGAAAGCCGTTCGTCATCCCGACCCGAGAATGCCTCGCACAAATAAAGATTCAAAGAATTGATCTAGACTTATCCACGCGTGTCATCGACTTCTGTTTCACTGATGGTTCTCAAAACTGGTATTTAAACTTCGGTCGAAACGACCGTGCACGATCTTGAACTTCTCACCGATCTCCCTTATCGGATAACTACAGATTAATTCCCAACTTATTTCGCTCTCTCTTTTATCCCTCTTTACTACTCAAATAGCTCACAATGCCAGAGCGTGTGTTTAGAGCAAGACGTAAATTCCGCACGCATGTCATGTTATTAAGGTCGACAAAACACAAAACAAAAACTAAGAAAACAAGATCAAGAAGAAAATAAGAGACATAATGTTGAGACGAGAAAAGGATCCCGCTTTTCATTGAGTTAAAGATAGAAGGGTTTGAACATCAAAACAAGCAAAATAATGCACTTGGATTACAACCCTTAAATAACCAAGTACATAGAAAGATTAGCAAAACAAGCTACAATATTTCACAGCCACTCAATTGCAAGTCAAGGCTAGTTTTCCTGTGTTAGGCATTGTTGAGCCCTTCACCAAGATGTACCATGCTGGTACCAAAGAAACTCTCTGAATCTGGCATTTTCTTCTTCTTTTCCTTATTTTCTCCAAGTCCCATCAGGGTAGACTTCACTTCTTTGGGACTGATGAATGACCGAGTAAGATTTGGAATTGGCTTCTCGAGAGACATGTTCATCTTCTTCATTTCTTCATCCCTTACTCTGTCTACTACCCCAAGCACAATCTCAGGAACACAGTTCATTGTCCCTAGCATTTTGTTGGCCCCAACTGACACATCACAAACAGGAACTATCGGCATTGCAGATTCAACTCTCAAATCTTCTACATCCACCATACCCACCATATGCACATCATCACAGACAGGCAATGAGTTCCGATTTATATTTGGTGCATCTGAACCCTCAACTTGAATCTGACCGTTATCAATCAAAGCTTGGATATCCTTCTTGAGAAAATGGCAATCCTCAGTGTCATGCCTCGGTGCACCTGAATGGTAAGCACATTGACGAGAGTCGTCAACCCTATCCCTAGGATGCATATTCCCATAGATCGGCCTCAACATATCCAAAGCCTGCAACTTCTCGAAGACACTAGTGTAAGATTCCCCGATTGGCGTGAGCTTTCTCTTTTTCTCTTCTCGCGCCTTCTTGTATTCGGGTCTTGGGATGAAAGTAGAAGGTCTCCTTGATCGATATGGAAATTCTGGTGGAGTCCGATATTGATTATGTGGAGCTTGGTGAGTGTGGTATGTGGGCTGTGAGGCTGGCGCGGTCCATTGCGGATATGAAAAATTTGGAGCATATGGTCGCGCTTATTGGAGTGGAGGAATGGAATGTTTTGTACTTTGTGAAGGGTAGTGTTGCGAATGCCGCTTCCGTGAGGCTCGATGGCGTGAGTGGAGCCGTTTGTACCGTTCCTCATCCCTCCTTCCTGGACCTCGTTCTCTTTCATCTTTCTTCCCAAAACTCTCCGTCCTAACTAAGCCTGTGAATGGTGGAACAGAGACCAGGGGTGAAGCACACCTCTGTTTGGGCGGAGGTGGTGGTGCCGGAGGACACCCTGGGAAGGTTCTCAGAACATCTGTTGTGCTATAGTAGGGAGAGTCGGGAGAATACTGCAGGTCCTCAGCTGTAGGGCCTTGTGCCTGATGTAAGAAAGTCGAGGCATGCCCTAGAAGACTAACTGGCACGGTAGAACAAGCTTGTCCTGTGTTCATGGCGATATACATATCAGCCACCAATTATTTCAGATTTTTGACCTCTTCAGTCAACCTCTTGTTTTCCAGCACCAGAAGTTCATGGACGCCGATCTCAGAATTTCCCTTATCAAACGACATGGTAATGGGTTCCTTTGATCCTGTTGTGTATGTGTGGAATGATGCCAGAATTCCGTACCAAATCTCCAAATTCCAAAGCTTTGCACAAACAAACCGGGTTAGCACAAAAGAAATCACAGATTGCAGCCTAGGGTTGTTATGCGTCATCCCGAAATGGTTAACGGCGTAAGCCGAGTGTACCGGTCGTATCCCCGAAAGATTGCTACATGCCTTGAGCAAAATTAGAACAAAATTGGATGATTTGATTTTTTTTTTTTTCGACTCAACGAGCGTAGCTTAGAAAAAAAACGACACGAGACGGACTCAAAATAAAATTCTTGATGTGATGCACGAGTCAAAATATATATACAAACTGACACATTGGGCGGGTACACTGGACGGTAAAATAATGAGACTCTACTTTTTAGCGGAGTCAAATTATTCTACCAAGATCAACGCAAAATGCAACTTAACTAGTTGCAATTTATCGTATGCACCCTGACTTGACCTTAAACAAAACAAATAAAGTGGAACCCTGAAATAAACATTTTTTTTTTTGAAAATTAAGACTCAACCGGAGATTCGAAACGAAACTTAAGCACAGATTATGAAACAAACTATTTTCTTATCCGAAAGGTGACTCCAAAATCGGATATTACGACAACACAAAGACGGACACAAATTTTTTTTTTTGAAACAAACTCTTTGATCTAATTCGAGAAATTTTTTTTTTTTTAGAGTGTTTACAAAGTCTGGCAATTAGGACGACACAAAATTTTACACAAAATTAGACGCAAAATTGATTTCTAAAATTGGCCATTATGACGGCGTAAAACCCCGATTAATTTCAAAATATGAACTTGACTCGGATACAAACTCAATACAAAAGAGTCCCAAAATTTCGCCATTATAACGGCGCAAAACTATGACACATTATTTTCTAACACTTGGGACCAAGCCCGGACACAAAATTAGACTCTAAGAGTTCTTGAAAAAATTCGCCATTATAACGGCGTAAAATGACAAACTAAACAAAAAATATTTCGAAACACGGGACTAAACCCAATTTTTCCATCATTTTTCCCTTTTTTCCTTTTTTTTTCAAAATTTGGCTCTCGCCCCTCGGTGATCGGTCAGCTAACAACCCTTCGACTAGAACAAATGCATACACATAATATGCCCATGGTGTGTCTTTTGGGGATGCGGGCCCCCATTATGACACGAGGGAGTCGGGCTAGACAAGTACGGTACCGGTGTACCGCACCTCACTAAGTCTAATGACATGCGAATAATCGGCCTAGATAAATTGCACACGTTCAACTCTAGGTGACTCAATGGGTTCATGTTCTATAGTTTCTGGCAATTTGGAAGTGCCTCGGGGGTACCGGTCGACAACGTCTAACGGCCTAACCCAACGCACCTCTTCCTAAAGAAGGGTTAACTTTTGTGTCCTGAGACACGACAGAAATTCCAGACGCCGAAGCGAAACTGGCGTGCATGTGTGCAGTGTTCCAGAAGACTCAGAGGTGTACGCGAGAAAGACAGTTGTGTATATACAGTTCAAACATATCCAAGCAGTACCACTCAAGGCAACATATACAAATAATATTCAAAAGCCGAAAGCGACAAATTTTAAAGCCTGAGACTCTCAGTTTTCACTTTCTTCCCCAGCGGAGTCGCCAAGCTGTCACGACCTCTTTTCAACTCAAAAAAGAAGAAAAACTATTTATTGTTTTAAAAGGTCTGTGACAGGTGTTAAATAGGTACACAAATTATTAAGAGATTTTCGGAGTCGCCACTTGACAAGTTAAAGGTGTGCCAAGTCACCAAAGTGGTGTACCTAGAACACCTATGACTCGTAAATGGTCTGCGTCAGAGTTCCGGGTAAGGATCTCGGTTGACTCGCGGGAAGGTGTTACGCACCCTCGAGTCCTGTGCCAAGCACAGTTGCTTTTGTTGACGCATTTCGACTCTTTGAATTTGTTTCTTATATTTTGCCTTGATCTTGTTACGCTTCAATTTATTATTAATTTTTTACCGTTTGACAATTGAAAACTCCAATCGAATATAATCGCGCGAGAACTTCACTCGTTCGAAATCTTTCGACTTAAATCAATTAAATCGCGCAGATACTTCACCGTTCGAAATCTCTTGACTTAAATGAGTTTCAAGTGAACAGTCGACTTATTATTTGTTTAAACTTGTTTCGACCTATTAATATTGCCTAATCCTGACATTAAACTTGTTTCGACCTAAACTTGCCTAATCGTTTTTAAAACTGTCCACTTACAAATTACCCATTTAGCAATCGTTCAAGAACCAAGCTTATTAAGCCTAAAGGTTGCCTAAATACTTACACATTTAAAATAGACATAAACAAGCCCAATAATATGGTCCAGATCTGCTTATCGTTCATACATGGATCAAGAGCCCAAACTTTCATAACTCAAGGTTTTTGACTTGGATAGTTGCTCTACTTTTCAACACGATAACCAAAAGGTGATATATAAACTGCAAAGCTCAAATAAATGGAATTATGTTCACGTTGCTCCTTTCTTTTTATCAATAGCAAACAAAGGTGTAAATTTAACATTAGTTGGAATTTCTGTTGGGCCTTAAGCAGAACCCCTTTTTTTTTTATTTCTTGGTTTGAATACAATGCATAACTAACCTCATATGGAGATATGGAGATGTTATCGCAACACTAATTCAAAGCTCA
>JBBBVM010001120.1:0-44848 GCA_037355625.1 Petunia x hybrida
AATTGAAAAATTGAAAATCTAAAAATTTGGTGTATCTTGTTGGTTTGAGTGATTCATGATATGGGTGTTATAGATTCTTGATCGTGATTGAATCCCCGTCGTTTGGATACCAAAAACACTTGGATTGGAGAAGATTGAAAATCAAAACCCCAAAACCCCTTAAAACCCTTGATGAACTTGTTCTTGATGACTTTTGATTGATTCTTGGGTTGGATTGATATTGGATTGAGATTTGATATTGGGGTTTGATCCTTGTGTGTTTCCCGTTTCCTTTGGTACCTTAAACATCCAATTTGGAGTTGTATTGCATGAATTGAGAATTTGAAACCCTTTGAAAATTTGAAAATTTTAAAACCCTAGCTTTGAAGAAGATGATCATGGTGGATTGCTTGATTTTGATTGGGGTTTGATAAAAGTTGTTGGGGTTTTGATCTTTGTGACTAATACAACAATTGGGTACCTTTGAATTGCTAAAAACAACGCTTGAATAGTTGGATTGTGGGTGAAAAATCAACAAAACGCGAAGTGAACTGTGCTGGAACACAGCAGGAGGCGGAGCGCCTAACAAAGAGGCGGAGCGCCTCCCACTGGTGAGCTTGCAGGATTTTTCTCTGAGGCGGAGCACCTCCCTGAGAGGGCGGAGCGCCTCTCACCTGCACTTTACCCAGGGCGGACCGCCCACTAGCTGAGGCGGGGCGCCTACTTCCTGAAACTTGGGAATTGGGTAGAAACTTCTAGGATTCCTTGTTTGTTGTTTGCATTGCTTCTAATTGGTACTATTAGAGTATAATCCTACTTGATTAGTACTAATTACGTCGAGCTACTAGGAACATCGTGCCTTAGGAAGGAGACTAGAATTCCAAGAAAATTCATAGTTTCTTTTTGACTCAAGTCCTTTTACTTCAAAGTGCCTAGCGTTTATCGAGTCCCATTAACTCCACTCACCCCGGAGTGTGCTTGACTCGTGGATAGTTTGGTTGAGTAGAGGGATTGTTAGTCATCTACGGGAAGCTTTGGAATTACAAGTCGAGTGAAATATCCACCGCCACCCAAAAGAGTGATCCGAGTGAACACAAGTGAGGGAGCGAGTGAGGTGTTTTAACTAACGCTTGTTTCTTTTCTTTGTAGGTACAATGGCCAACGAGGGTCAAGATTTCATCAAGGAGGCCTTGGCTAGCCTTCTTGCCAAGATGGATGTCATGACTCAAAGGATTGAGTCACTTGAAAAGGGTGCCTCAAGTACCCAAGGAGACCAAGGGACCCCGAGTATCCCAATTGAAAAGGGGACCCCGAGCGTCCAAATTGAGGCCGGTGAAGGCTCGAGTAGCCCTACCTTTACCCCGGAGCAAGTTGTTGAATTACTCAATCAACAACGGGTAAAGGAAGATCGAGAGAGAATTGAACGAACGGGCATTCCCCGTATTTTGGATAATCCTCCAAGAAACATCCCATTACCAAGGCCCATCCGAAATGTGCAACCTCTTGAGCAAGTCGATGAAGCTCAAGAAGGGGAGGAAGCCGAGTATGGTGATGATATGTATGGGCTTGATGACCACTTTCAACCGAGACGTGGTATGAATTGGGGTCGTAATGTGGATCGAGGTAGGGGCCGAGGTCGAGGGCCACCTATGGGATTTGTTGGAGGGAATGCGAGAAGGGAATATGGTGTGAACGAAGACCACTATGGGGGCCAACCGGAGCCATTCCGTGGGGGTCGTGACAACAACAACAATCTTAATAGTGTGAAGATTACTATTCCTCCTTTCAAAGGGAGTAGTGATCCGGTGGAGTACCTTGATTGGAAGTTGTCCATGGAACGTATATTTGACACCAATGACATGCCCGAATTGAAGAAGACTAAGTATGCTATCTCTACCTTTGAGTCCTTTGCTTCTACATGGTGGGAGTCGGTAAAGAGGAATAGAAGGAGGATGGGGATGGTTCTTAATCTTACTTGGGATGAGTTGATCCGTGTGATGGATGAAAAGTACTTGACTAACCAATACCGAGTGGACCAACAAAAGCGTCTCTATGAATTGAAACAAGGTTCCAAGTCGGTTGGGGAGTACTTCAATGAGTTTGAACAAGTCCGGATGACTCTAGACTTGGATGATGAAGACAATGAGACGGCCATGATCCGTTTCAAAGGGGGCTTGAACCGAGACATAGCTTCACAATTGAAGTTCCACAAATATGATGATCGTTACAAGCTATGTGAAGATGCGGTTGAGGCCGAGAAATGGCTCAAAGAGGAGAAATCCCTTCGCTACAAGAGTAGCACTACTACCCCAACAAGCAAACCGAAGGATTGGAAGCCTCCTACCACAAATGCAAGGTTCCCAAGTGCAAGGGGAACAAGTGGTGCAAATGCCACCAAGGATGTGAAAAAGCCGTATGAGAAGAACACATCTAATGTGGGAGGTAACTCTAAAACTCAATTGAATGCTCCTACTTCTTCTTCAATGCAATGCCACAAGTGCAAGGGATATGGTCACTTTGCTAGGGAATGTCCCACAAAGCGGACCATGATTGTTGTTGGTAATGATGCATATGAGAAAGAGAGTGAATCGGAAGATGAGGGAGTAGAGAGAGAAGAGAGAGATGAGGGAGTAGAGGAGGATGATTTGCTTGATGACACGGGGGAAGAGGAGGATTTTCATACTTTCTTAGTTGTGAGAAGGAGCCTAGGGGTTATGATTGTGGAAGATAGTGAAACCTTGCAAAGGGAAAATCTATTCCATGCTAGGTGCCGGGTCAAAGATGCCGTTTGCTCTATGATAATTGATTCCGGAAGTTGTGCAAATGTAGTGAGTCAATCACTTGTGTCTCAATTGAAGTTGACGGCCATAAAGCATCCTAAACCTTACCGGCTACAATGGCTAAGCGAATGTGGGGAGCTTAAAGTGGTAAAGCAAGTGATGATTCGATTCAAAATGGGGAGTTATGTAGATGAGCATTTGTTTGACGTTGTGCCCATGCAAGCGTGCCACCTACTCTTAGGGAGGCCTTGGCAATTTGATAGGCAAGTGGTGCATGACGGTCGTGTCAATACTTACACGGTCAAACATGAAGGGAAGAGATATGTACTTAAACCTCTCACTCCTAAGCAAGTGAGTGATGAGTACAAGAGAATGAAGGAGTTGAGAGAGGTGGCAAAGGCTAAGTCAATCATTGAGACTAGTCCTTTGTCCAAAAGTATGGTGGCAATCCCACCAACATCATCTACCGGAGGCATTTGTGCCATGATGCAACCGGGTGAGCTCTTAAGAGGAAATGATGGCAACAAGCTTCTCTATGCCTAGTGCACAAAGGTATGATCCTTAACTCTAATTATGATGTTTCTCCTAGTCCTTTGCCTAGTGCTTTGAAAAATGTGTTGGAGAACTTTGGGGACATGTTCCCGGATGAGATGCCCGATGGCTTACCTCCCTTGAGGGGTATTGAACATCAAATCGATTTTATTCCGGGCTCTCAAATCCCGAACAAGCCGGCTTATAGAAGCAATCCCGAGGATACGAGGGAGTTGCAAAAACAAGTTGATGACTTGCTTTCAAAAGGCTTAGTGAGGGAAAGTTTGAGTCCTTGTGCCGTTCCGGTCATTCTTGTCCCAAAGAAGGACGGCACTTGGAGAATGTGCGTAGATTGCCGAGCCGTGAATAAGATAACGATCAAGTATCGTCACCCTATTCCACGACTTGATGATATGTTGGATGAATTGAGTGGGTCGTGTGTCTTTTCCAAAATCGACCTTAGGTCCGGCTACCATCAAATCCGGATAAAACCCGGGGATGAATGGAAAACCGCATTCAAGACCAAATTTGGTCTCTATGAATGGTTGGTGATGCCCTTTGGGCTCTCCAATGCACCTAGCACTTTCATGCGACTCATGAATCATGTTTTGAAGTCTTTTATTGATGAAGCCCAAATCGTGCCAAGACACTTTCCAACACTTTCCGACATGTGCCAAGCTTGGAAGATACAATGGACTTGAAGTCAAGGGCTTTGGAAGTGTTCCGGATGGTTTCATCATTAGGCTCCACGCCTAAAGAGAAGGAAGGAGGCCCAGCACAACTAGGCGCCCCGCCTAGCCCAGGCGCCCGCCTAGGGAGCTCACTGCCTAAGAATGGAGGGCACCCAGGCGCCCCACCTAGCCAGGCGCCCCGCCTGACTGAAGGCCAAGCCAGGCGCCCAGCCTAGCTTCAGCATGATTCAGGCGCCCCTCCCAGCCCCAGGCGCCCCTCCTAGCTGCTGAACTTATGGTTCTTTACTATTTTGCCCTGCGTGGCTTATTGGTTGAACCTTATTAAGTAAGGGTAGTTAAGTCTTATGTAAGCTTGGGAAAACACTATAAATATCCAAGCCTAGCTTATTTTACACTTAGTTTATGTTGAATGATGAATTGAATATTGTAAAGAGTGGATTCTCTTTGGGTTTATGAAAACCAACCTTAGTTGGGACTTGTTACTTCTAGTGGATTCTAGTTGCCTAACAACCCCGCCCCGATCATTCTATTTGCGAGCTCCAGGTGTGGCTCGAGGGTAGTTGCATAGCGTAGGTGTTCTTGTCCTTCTCCCGGGGTGTATCGGAACAAGTTCTCCGTTGCTACTTGGGATTAGAGATCGAGTTACGTCTCGTTCTTTATCTTTTTATCTTTCCGCGTTTTTCCCTACATCATTTGGTATCAGAGCGTGGCTCGGGTTTTGTTTCTACAAACCCCCGACCCTTGGTTCTTCGTGCCTAGTATCCTTTCTTTTAGTTTCTTGTTGTTGAAGTTATTGAAAGAAGAAAATTACAAAAAAAATTGAAAAATTGAAAAATACAAAAAAAAATTGGTGTATGTTGTTGGTTTGGATGATTGATGATATGGGTGTTATAGATTCTTGATCGTGATCGAATTCCCGTTACTTGGATACCAAAATTGTTTGGATTGGTGGAGTTTGAAAATTTGAAACCCCAAAACCCCTTAAACCCTTGATGAACTTGTTCATGATGATGTTTGGCTTGATTCTTGGGTTGGAATGATGTTTGATTGAAAACTTGATATTGGGGATTAAACTTCATTGAAGAACAAACGATTTGATACCAATTTTGTGGAATTTGAGTATGGATAACACCAAGTTTGATGAATCACAATCCATTTTGAAAACCCTTTGAAAAAAAAAAAAAAAAAAAAACCCCCTTGTTCTTGAGTTCTTGACCTTGAATCTTGAATTTGATTGATTGTTTGGATGTTAATGTGATTGGGGTTTGTTAAGGAAGATCAAAAACAACTTTGGGTATCATTGGATTGTGAAAACAAGTTGAAAACATCGGATTTGGAGCTTGAAAATCGACTTGAAACGAGTTTGGAACGAGTTGGGAAAGGCTTCAGGCCAGGCGCCCCGCCTAAGCCAGGCGCCCCGCCTGACTTGGCTACTGCCTAAGTCCCAGGCGCCCCGCCTAGACCCAGGCGCCCCGCCTGGAACACTGCACAGGTAGGCGCCCCCTCCTGAGTTCAGGCGCCCCACCTGAGTGCTGATAGTGTTGTTTCGGGTAGATTTTCATAGGCATTTCCCTTTGTTTGATTGCATTAATTCCGGTTAGTGCTATTAGAGTATAATCCTACTCGATTAGTACTAATCACTTTGAGCTATTAGGATCATCGTGCCTAGAAAGGAGACTAGAATTCAAAGAAGATCCGTAGTATCTTTTGATTCAAGTCCTCACTTCAAAGTGCTTAACGTACATCGAGTCATATTAACTCCACTCGCCCCGGAGTACAATTGGCTTGTGAATAGTTGGTTGGGTTGAGGATTGATAGTCAACTACTTGAAGCTTTTGGTAACAAGTCCGAGTGAAATATCCACCACCACCCCCAAAAGAGTGACCCGAGTGAACTCAAGTGAGGGAGTGGGTGAGGTCTTTTACTAACGTTTGTTGCTTCTTGTAGGTACAATGGCAAACGATGGAGATGATCCCATGAAGCATTTCATGGCCACCATTATGGCTAAATTGGAGGATATCTCATTGAGACTTGAAACCGTCGAAAGGAATCAAGTTGAGACCGGTGAAAGGAGGACCCCGAGTGTCCAAATTGAATCCGGAGAGGGCACGAGTCATAGCACTCCTATGACTCCCTGATAAGAATCAAAAACGCGGAAAAAGATAAAAGATAGAAAACGAGACGAGGCTCGAACAAAGACCCAAGTAGCACCGGAGAACTAGTTCCGATACACCCCGGGTGGATGTCAAGGATCACCTACGCTATGCAACTACCCTCGAGCCGCACCTGGGGCTCGCAAATAGAATGATCGGGGGTGGTTTGGGGTTCAACTAGAATCCACTAGTAAACTCAAACCGTCTCAAAGGGTTTTCATTCAAAGAGAATCCACTCTTGAACATTGTCATTGACAATCAATCATTCATCATAATATCAAAAACTAGCTCCTGAATAATGCTAAGCTATGGAGTATTTATAGGCCTCACTAAAGACATAAGGAAAGGCCTAAAGTACCCTTAAAATAGGTTCTAAAGACATAAGCCACGTAGGGGCATAGTAGGAATTACAAAGCAATTAAAGTCAAATTCCCGTCAAAGTTGAACAGAGGAAGGCGCTCCGCCTCTGGGGGAGGCGCTCCGCCTCAGCTTGCCTAGGCGGTCCGCCTCCTTGGTCCGCCTCCAAAAGTCCCGAGAGTCATCTTCTTTTAGGCGGTCCGCCTCAATCCGTAGGCGGTCCGCCTCTTCCTGAAGCTTCTTGAAACTCTTCGAAATGTGTCTCGGATGCTCTTCTTTCCATGGCGTCCCAATGTATGACCTTGGAGTGCTCTTCCTTGGCCTTGGATGGTGCTTTTGGATGGTTGCTCGATTTGGGTCTTATCATCCTCCCCTTCTTGAGAAGATTTCGTCCTCGAAATCAAGGCTTGGTCTCTCATGGCTCTATCAACTCTTCGGGGTGGCCAAGAATCTACTCCTTTGTCCTTCTTGATCGTCACTTTGGCATAGGCTTCTTCCAAGATCTTCCCCGCCTTAGCATGGAGCTTAGAACCTACAAGCAACGACAAGCAAAAACAAGCAAACGTCCCACTTTGAAAGTAGGTTAGTGCAAGAAGTGTGGAAAACACACTCTTGTGATATAACCAAGCGTCAATAACAATCATAAATATCAAGTCTCCAAAGAGAACCATAAGCACTTGGTTAAGGATCAACATGCACTCAACAAGATAATGAGCAAAGAGGTCATGGGGAGATGGGAAATGCAAGATCAAGCTACTAAAATCCCCTTGAACCTTAAGCTCAAGATCAACACACCAACCTATCCTCGAGGTGTGATCAACATGTGGAGTGGAGTGAGTCAAATAGCCCACCCTACAAGTAGGATCAAGCACTCCACTCCCCTTCTTTAGAGCATACCTACTCACACCAAGGGGTTCCTCTTTCCCTTCCATTTTATGAACTAGGCAACCCTCCTCAAAAGTCAAGCTCTCAAGGAAAGTGTTGATGATAGATTCTTCTTCATCACAACCCAAACTAGCAATAGTAGGGTCACTCAAAGAACCATCTACCTCACCCACATTTTCAAGCAATGGGTTGCCTAAGGGGTCAAACCCTTCACACCACGGGGGTTCCATTTGACCACCCATCCTAGTCCGATACAAATCGCTACCACAAATGAGATTATCTTCACACAATGGAAATGTGAAAGCATGCACCTCAAATTCATGGTCAAATACAAGCATGGTATCAAGACTAGGTTCTTCACCCACACTCAAGGAGTCTTCGAAAACAAATCGATCCATCTCACATTCTAGAGACTCCTTAAGGTAACAATCATCCTTGCTACAACACATTGACCCACCAAATAGAAGCATATCAATTAGGGAATGGTCAACTACCTCATCTTTCCCTATGTCAAAGGTTGGCGGTGTGTCATAACAAAGGTCACAATCATGGTCAACTATCAAATCTACACTAGGGAGGGGTTCGATGAACAATGAGCTCACATCATGATGTGGCATAGTGCTCCTCCCAACTAGTGTTTCACATGCAAACTCAAGTTGACAACTAGACTCTTCACTAGTGGTATACTCACTAGATGCATCAAAAACACCAACTAGTGTTGAGTCATTACAAGACAAGTAGCTAGTTGGCTCATGAAAAGGTGAAGCAACACTTACATTTGTAGTACTTTCTTGATCACTCACAAGATTTGAAGTGTCATATGCAACTCCTCCTTCATGAAGCTCACATTGAGGCTCCAATGACTTGTCTTCAATTGTACCTACACAAGAACTTTCACAAGAAGAGATAGAAGATAAAGAAGGGTTAGAACAATGGGTGCTCTCACTCTCAATTTTTCCTTCCTCACCCCTCATCTCTCTCAATTTTACCTCATGGTCAAGTGTAGTTTGTGGTGACAATCCGCTCACATCACTCCTCAAATCCTCTCCTTTTTCCTCTCTTGGATTGCCACCGGTCACTCCCTCACTTCTCTCCATCTTTTCTCTCTCAATTGGAGTGGAGTGACTCCCATTTTCATCATGCATTGGCAAAACAATGAAATTGTTTGCCTCGGGTTCAAGTACAATGGGTGACTTGGCTTTAGCCCTTTCCCTCAACTCCTTCATGAGTTTGTAGTCATCATTCACTTGCTTGGGAGTTAGGGTTGAAGTACGAACTTTTTTCCCTCATGCATCACCGTATAGGTGTTGGCATGGCCATTATGAACCACACGTCGATCAAATTGCCATGGCCTACCAAAGAGAAGGTGGCATGCTTGCATAGGCACAACATCGAACATGTGCTCATCCACGTAGTTCCCAATCTTGAACTTGATCAAACATTGCTTAACCACCCTCAACTCACCACACTCACTAAGCCATTGTAGCCTATAAGGATTTGGGTGCTTCAAGGTAGGTATTTTCAATTGGGTAACTAGTGTTTGGCTAATGACATTAGCACAACTTCCCGAGTCGATGATCATAGAGCAAAGGAGACCCATGACTCGGCATTTGGCATGAAAAAGGTTCTCCCTTTGTAAGGTCTCAACATCCTCCACACACATGGCTCCTAGACTCCTCCGCACAACAAGGAAGGCAAGGGCATCATCATCTTCTTCTTCCAAGGCATCAATCTCCTCAACATCTCCTTCCTCATCACCCTCTACTCCCTCTTCTCCCTCGGGTTCACTCTCTTGCTCATACACCAAATCACCAACCACAACCATGGTTCTTTTTGTGGTGCATTCCTTAGCAATATGCCCAAAGCCCTTACACTTATAACATTGAGTAGAAGTAGAGATAGGATTACTCAAGCGAGTTTTAGAATTACCTCCCAAGTGTGGTGTAGTCTTCTCATAAGGCCCTTTCACTTCTTTGCTAGCACTTGCACTTGGAAAGTTTGCACTTGGAGTCTTCCATTCTTTTGGCTTGCTTGTGGTAGTAGGAGTGTTGTTTTTGAACTTCTCCCTTTTGAGCCAAGCCTCGGCTTCAATTGCGGCTTCAAACATATCTTCAAGTGTGAGATAATGATGCAACCTCAATTGAGAAGCTATACCATAGCTCAAGCCATTCTTGAATCGGATCATGGCTTCTTCTTCACCTTCGGTATCCATATCCAATGCCATCCGGATCTTTTCAAATTCATCATGGTACTCATGCACCGATTTGACACCTTGCTTTAGATCATAGAGCTTCTTGAGTTGCTCTTGCCGATACCTTGGAGTTATGTACTTGGTGTTCATAAGGCCTTTCAACTCATCCCAAGTCACATTCAAATGCAAATTCATCCTTCTCCTAGACCTCTTCATACACTCCCACCAAGTAGAAGCATAGGCCTCAAAGGTAGAAATAGCATATGTACCCTTTCGCTCCTCGGTCATCTCATTGGTATCAAACACTCTTTCCATTTGTAGTACCCATTCCATGTATGCCTCCGGATCACAAGTTCCTTTGAAGGATGGAAGATTGAGCTTGACACTATTGAGGTTGTTGTTGTTGTCACGTACCCCATAGTTAGGCTCCGGTTGGCCTCCATAGTGGTCATCATGTGCAACATACTCTCTTCTCACATTCCCTCTAGCATAGCCCATGGGTGGCCCTCGACCTCGGCCTCTACCCCTATCCACATTTCGACCCCAATGCATTTGCCTCCTAGGTTGATAAGGAACATCATACCCATAGACTTCATCACCATACCCGAACTCCTCCTCTTCTTGAACTTCATCAATTTGTTCAAGAGGTGGGACATTCCGCACGGGTCTTCTAAGTGGAGCATTTACTTGGGGATTGCCCAAGTTGAGGGGATTGCCCTCTTGTCGGGGATTGCCCAACCCACGCTCTCGTAGAGCTTCAACTTTGCTTTGTTCATACCTCTTGTTTAGCTCAACAAAGTGTCCCGGAGTCATAGGAGTGCTATGACTCGTTCCTTCTCCGGATTCAATTTGGACACTCGGGGTCCTCCTCTCACCGGTCTCAACTTGGTTCCTCTCGACGGACTCAAGTCTCAAAGTGATATCCTCCAACTTGGCTATAACGGTAGCCATGAAGGTTTTCATAGGATCATCTCCATCGTTTGCCATGGTACCTACAAAAAGCAACAAACGTTAGCAAAACACCTCACCCGCTCCCTTACAATTGTTTCACTCGGCTCGCTCGTGTTTAGTGGGGGATGGATATTTCACACAAGTTTGAGTCTAAAAGCTTCAAGTAGTTGACCAACGAACCACAACTCAATCACTCAACTTATCAAGTCCAAATGCGCTCCGGGGCGAGTGGAGTTAATGGGACTCGATTGGAACGCTAGGCACTTTAATTGAGGACTTGAATCAAAAGATACTACGGATCTTCTTTGAATTCTAGTCTCCTTTCTATGGCACGATGATCCTAATAGCTCAAAGTAATTAGCACTAATCGAGTAGGATTATACTCTAATAGCACTAACCGGATGCAATGCAAGCAACAAAACAAGGAATCCTAGGAGTTTCTACCCAATTCCCAACGTTCAGGGGGTAGGCGCCCCGCCTCAGGAGGTGGGCGGTCCGCCCTGGGCAAACCTTCAGGAGGAGGCGCTCCGCCTCTTCAGGGGAGGCGCTCCGCCTCAGGAAATCCAGAGAGCTCACAGAGCTGAGGCGCTCCGCCTCTAAATTGAGGCGCTCCGCCTCTGCAACTTTCCAGCACAGTTCAAACTCGTTTCAAGTCGATTTCCAAGCTTCTAATCCGATGTTTTCGACTTGTTTTCACAATCCAAGGATACCCCAAGTTGTTTTTGGCCACTAAGATCAAACCCCAATGATTTTTAACAAACCCCAATCGAAAACAACGAATTCACCATGTTCATCTTCCTCAAGAACACAAGGGTTTATCAAAGGGTTTCAAAATGGATTGTGATTCATCAAGGTAGGTGTTATATAAGTCCAAATCCCACAAAATTGGTACCGAATCGTTTGTTTTTCAATGAAGCTCAATCCCCAATATCAAGTTTTCAATCTAACATCAGTCCAACCCAAGAATCAAGCAAAATTTCATCAAGAACAAGTTCATCAAGGGTTTAAGGGCAATTGGGGTTTCAAATTTTCAAACTCCACCAAATCCAACAATTTTGGTACCCAAGTAACGGGGATTCATCCACGATCAAGAATCTATAACACCCATATCAAAAATCATCCAAACCAACACGATACACCAAATTTTTAGATTTTTCAATTTTTCTATTTTTTTGTAATTTTCTTCTTTCAATAACAAGAACAAGAAAATAAAGATAGGAATCGACCTAGGCACGAAGAATCAAGGGTCGGGGGTTTGTAGAAACAAAACCCGAGCCTTGCTCTGATACCAAGATGATAAGAATCAAAAACGCGGAAAAAGATAAAAGATAGAAAACGAGACGAGGCTCGAACAAAGACCCAAGTAGCACCGGAGAACTAGTTCCGATACACCCCGGGTGGATGTCAAGGATCACCTACGCTATGCAACTACCCTCGAGCCGCACCTGGGGCTCGCAAATAGAATGATCGGGGGTGGTTTGGGGTTCAACTAGAATCCACTAGTAAACTCAAACCGTCTCAAAGGGTTTTCATTCAAAGAGAATCCACTCTTGAACATTGTCATTGACAATCAATCATTCATCATAATATCAAAAACTAGCTCCTGAATAATGCTAAGCTATGGAGTATTTATAGGCCTCACTAAAGACATAAGGAAAGGCCTAAAGTACCCTTAAAATAGGTTCTAAAGACATAAGCCACGTAGGGGCATAGTAGGAATTACAAAGCAATTAAAGTCAAATTCCCGTCAAAGTTGAACAGAGGAAGGCGCTCCGCCTCTGGGGGAGGCGCTCCGCCTCAGCTTGCCTAGGCGGTCCGCCTCCTTGGTCCGCCTCCAAAAGTCCCGAGAGTCATCTTCTTTTAGGCGGTCCGCCTCAATCCGTAGGCGGTCCGCCTCTTCCTGAAGCTTCTTGAAACTCTTCGAAATGTGTCTCGGATGCTCTTCTTTCCATGGCGTCCCAATGTATGACCTTGGAGTGCTCTTCCTTGGCCTTGGATGGTGCTTTT
The DNA here is from genome assembly GCA_037355625.1 of Petunia x hybrida. Lineage (NCBI taxonomy): Eukaryota > Viridiplantae > Streptophyta > Magnoliopsida > Solanales > Solanaceae > Petunia > Petunia x hybrida. The sequence continues at coordinate 12,527 of JBBBVM010001120.1, forward strand.
GGATGGTTGCTCGATTTGGGTCTTATCACTCCCGGACACTTTGTTGAGCTAAACAAGAGGTATGAACAAAGCAAAGTTGAAGCTCTACGAGAGCGTGGGTTGGGCAATCCCCAACATGAGAGCAATCCTCTCAACTTGGGCAATCCCCAAGGAAATGCTCCACTTCGAAGACCCGTTAGGTTTGTCCCACCTCTTGAGCAAGTTGTTGAGGCTCAAGAAGAGGAGGAAGCCGAGTATGGTGATGAAGCCTATGGGTATGATGCTCAATATCAACCTAGGAGGCAAATGAATTGGGGTCGAAATGTGGATCGGGGTAGAGGCCGAGGTCGAGGGCCACCCATGAGATTTGATGGAAGGAATGCTAGAAGAGAATATGTTGCTCATGATGACCACTATGGAGGCCAACCGGAGCCTAACTATGGGGTGCGTGACAACAACAACAATCTCAATAGTATGAAGCTTAATCTTCCATCCTTCAAGGGAAATTGTGATCCGGAGGCATATATGGAATGGGTTCTACTTATAGAGAGAGTGTTTGACACAAATGAGATGACCGATGAGAAGAAAGGCACTTATGCTATTTCATCCTTTGAGTCTTATGCTTCTACTTGGTGGGAATCCATAAAGAGAACAAGAAGAAGAGCGGGTGTGCATGTGAATGTGACATGGAATGAATTGAAGGACCTCATGAATACCAAGTATGTGACTCCTAGATATCGACAAGAGCAACTCAAGAAGCTCTATGATCTAAAGCAAGGTGTCAAGACGGTTCATGAGTACTATGATGAGTTTGAGAAGACCCGATTGGCCTTAGATATGGAGACCGAGGATGAAGAGCAAGCCATGATCCGTTTCAAGAATGGCTTGAGCTATGGTATAGCTTCTCAATTGAGGTTGCATTCTTATCCTTCACTTCAAGATCTATTGGAAGCCGCTATTGAAGCCGAGCAATGGCTTAAGGGAGAAAAGTCCACCCGGTACAAGAGTAGCACTCCTACTCCCATGAACCAACCAAAAGAGTGGAAGACTCCAAATGCAAGCTTTCCAAGTGCCAATGCTAGCAAGGAAGTGAAGAAACCATATGAGAAGTCTACTCCACCTTTGGAAGGTACTTCTAAAACTCGCTTGAGTAATCCTATTTCTACTTCTACTCAATGTTATAAGTGCAAGGGCTATGGGCATATTGCTAAAGAATGCTCCACAAAACGAAACATGGTTGTGGTTGGCAATTTAGTGTATGAACAAGAAAGTGAGTCCGAAAATGGAGAAGTAGAGGGGGAAGAGGAAGTTGATTGTGAGGAGGCCGGAGAAGAGGATGATGGCCCTCAAATGTTCTTGGTGGTTAGGAGAAGCTTGAGTACCATTGTAATGGAGGAGGAGGTGGAAAATGATCAAAGGGAAAACCTCTTTCATGCTAGGTGCCGAGTGATGGGCCAAGTATGTTCAATGGTTGTTGATTCGGGGAGTTGCACCAACATAGTGAGCCAAACCTTGGTTTCCCAATTGAAGTTACCCACTCTAAAGCATCCAAACCATATCGTTTACAATGGCTTAGCGAGTGTGGTGAACTAAAGGTGGTGAAACAAGCATTGATTGAGTTTAGCATTGGGAGCTATAAGGATAAGATCATGTTTGATGTGGTCCCGATGCAAGCATGCCATTTATTGTTTGGGAGACCATGGCAACATGATAGGTGTGTAGTGCATGATGGCCGGACCAACTCCTATACGGTCAAGCAAGATGGGAGAAAGTATGTGCTTAGACCTTTGACTCCAAGGCAAGTGAGGGAAGACTACAAACGAATGAAGGAGTTGAGGGAAGTGGCTAAAGCAAAGTCACCCATTGAACTTGAACCCGAGGCAAACAATTTTATTGTTTTGCCAATGCAAGATGAAAATGAGAGTCACTCCACTTCAAATGAGAGAGAAAAGATAGAGAGAAGTGAGGGAGTGACCGGTGACAATCCAAGAGAGGAAAAAGGAGAGGCTTTGAGGAGTGATGTGAGGGGATTGTCACCACAAACTACACTTGACCATGAGGTAAAATTGAGAGAGATGAGAGGTGAGGAAGGAAAAATTGAGAGTGAGAGCACCCATTATCCTAACCCTTCTTTATCTTCTATCTCCTCTTGTGAAAGTTCTTGTGTAGGTACAATTGAAGACAAGTCATTGGAGCCTCAATGTGAGCCTCATGAAGGAGGAGTTGCATATGACACTTCAAATCTTGTGAGTGATCAAGAAAGTACTACAAATGTAAGTGTTGCTTCACCTTTTCATGAGCCTACTAGCTACTTGTCTTGTAATGACTCAACACTAGTTGGAGCTTGTGATGCATCTAGTGAATATGCCACTAGTGAAGAGTCTAGTTGTCAACGTGTGTGTGCTTGTGAAACACTAGTTGGAAGGGATGCTATGCCACATCATGATGTGAGCTCATTGTTCATTGAACCCTTCCCTAGTGTATTTGATAGTTGACCATGATTGTGACCTTTGCTATGACACACCGCCAACCTTTGACCTAGGGAAAGATGAGGTAGTTGACCATTCCCTAATTGATATGCTTCTTTTCGGTGGACCCATGTGTTGTGGTAAAGATGGTCTTGACCTTGAGGAGTCCAAATTGCATGAATTGGACAAGGTTGTCTACGATGACTCCTCAAGTGAACCTAGTCTTGATAACTTGTCTATGCTTGATCATGATAGTGAGATGCGTGTTTATACTAATCCATTGTTTGAAGGCATTCTCATTAGTGGTAATGACTTGTATCGGACTAGGGTGAATAGCAAATTAGAACCCCCATGGTGTGAAGGAATTGATTCCTTAGGCAACCCATTGATTGAGAAATTGGGTGAGGTGGATGGTTCTTTGAGTGACCCTACTAATGCTAGTTGGGGTTATGATGAAGAAGAATCTATCATCAATGCCTTCCTTGAGAGCTTGTCTTTTGAGAAGGGTTGCTTAGGTGGTGAAGTTGGAGTTGAAAGGGAATCCCTTGGTGTGAGTAAGTATGCTCTAAAGAAGGGGAGTGGAGTACTTGATGTTACTTGCATGTTGCGTTACTTGACTCACTCCACTCCACATGTTGATCACACCTCGAGGATAGATTGGTTTGTTGATCGTGAGCTTAAGGTTCAAGGGGATTTTGATAGCTTGATCTTGCATTTTTCATATCCCCATGGCTTATTTGATCACTATTGTGTTAGGTGCATGATGATCTTTAACCAAGTACTTATTGTTCTCTTTGGAGACTTGATATTTGTGCTTTTAATTGATGCTTGGTTATATCACAAGAGTGTGTTTTCCACACTTCTTGCACTAACCTACTTTCAAAGTAGGAGTTCTTGTGTTTGCTTGTCGTTGCTTGTAGGTTCTAAGCTCCATGTTAAGGCAAGGGAGATCTTGGAAGAGACCTATGTCAAGGTGACGATCAAGAGTTACAAGGGAGGAGAGCATTGGGCACCTCGAGGAGATGATGCCAAGGACTTGAACGCATTGATTTCGAGGACGAAATCTTCTCAAGAAGGGGAGGATGATGAAGCCCAAATCGTGCAAGACACTTTCCAACACTTTCCGACATGTGCCAAGCTTGGAAGATACAATGGACTTGAAGTCAAGGGCTTTGGAAGTGTTCCGGATGGTTTCATCATTAGGCTCCACGCCTAAAGAGAAGGAAGGAGGCCCAGCACAACTAGGCGCACCGCCTAGCCCAGGCGCCCGCCTAGGGAGCTCACTGCCTAAGAATGGAGGGCACCCAGGCGCCCCACCTAGCCAGGCGCCCCGCCTGACTGAAGGCCAAGCCAGGCGCCCAGCCTAGCCAGGCGCCCAGCCTAGCTGAAGGCCAAGCCAGGCGCCCCGCCTAGCTCCAGGCGCCCAGCCTAGCTTCAGCATGATTCAGGCGCCCCTCCCAGCCCCAGGCGCCCCTCCTAGCTGCTGAACTTATGGTTCTTTTACTATTTTGCCCTGCGTGGCTTATTGGTTGAACCTTATTAAGTAAGGGTAGTTAAGTCTTATGTAAGCTTGGGAAAACACTATAAATATCCAAGCCTAGCTTATTTTACACTTAGTTTATGTTGAATGATGAATTGAATATTGTAAAGAGTGGATTCTCTTTGGGTTTATGAAAACCAACCTTAGTTGGGACTTGTTACTTCTAGTGGATTCTAGTTGCCTAACAACCCCGCCCCGATCATTCTATTTGCGAGCTCCAGGTGTGGCTCGAGGGTAGTTGCATAGCGTAGGTGTTCTTGTCCTTCTCCCGGGGTGTATCGGAACAAGTTCTCCGTTGCTACTTGGGATTAGAGATCGAGTTACGTCTCGTTCTTTATCTTTTTATCTTTCCGCGTTTTTCCCTACATCATTTATCAACAAGTTTGTCGTTGTCTATTTTGATTATATCTTGATCTATAGTAGGACAATTGATGAACATGTTGACCACCTTAGGCAAGTGCTTGATGCTTTGAGAGCCGAAAAGCTCTATGCTAATTTCAAAAAGTGTGCCTTTGGTGTGGATAAGGTTGTCTTTCTTGGGTTTGTTGTGAGTGCCCAAGGAGTGGAGGTGGATGAGTCTAAGGTAGAGGCCATACGTGATTGGCCTACTCCTACTACCGTGACTCAAGTGAGGAGCTTCCATGGTCTCGCAAGCTTTTATAGGCGATTTGTGAGGGACTTTAGCTCCATTGCCGCTCCACTCACTGAATTGGTGAAGAAAGACCAACCGTTTGTTTGGGGAGAGCCTCAAGAGAAGGCCTTCCATGAATTGAAAAGTAGGTTGAGTACCGCCCCGCTATTGCAATTGCCCGACTTCGGGAAGGCATTTGAGGTTGAGTGTGATGCCTCGGGGGTGGGAATTGGTGGTGTATTAATGCAAGATAGCAAACCCATCGCCTACTTTAGTGAAAAGTTGAAAGGGGCCTCCTTGAATTATTCGACATATGACAAGGAGTTGTATGCCCTTGTGAGAGCCCTTGCCCATTGGCAACACTATCTTTGGCCTCGTGAGTTTGTAATCAAGAGTGATCATGAGTCACTCAAGCATTTGAGAGGCCAAGAGAAGCTCAATAAGAGACATGCCAAGTGGGTTGAATTCATTGAGTCTTTTCCCTATGTGATCCAATACAAGAAAGGGAAAGACAATGTCGTGGCGGATGCGCTTTCAAGAAAGTTTGCTCTAGCCACCACTCTCACCTCTAAGCTCATGGGTTTTGAGAGCATTAAATTGATGTACGCTCATGACCCGAAGCTAAAGAGTGTCCATGACACTCTAGAGAAAGGGGAGAGAGTTGATAAATACCAATGGGTTAATGGTTATATCTTCAAAATGGTAGAGTGTACATTCCGGAGTCCTCTTGGAGAGAGTTGCTTGTGCATGAAGCACATTGCGGGGGACTCATGGGACATTTTGGCACAAGAAAGACTTTGGCCATTCTTCAAGAACAATTCTATTGGCCAAAGATGAGGGTGCATGTGGAGAAGTTTTGCACTAATTGCCTTGATTGCAAACGTGCCAAATCTAAAGCCCACCCTCATGGGTTGTATACCCCACTCCCCGTACCTACTAGTCCGTGGTTGGATATCTCAATGGATTTTGTGATGGGATTACCAAGGACTAGAGGGGGCCATGATAGCATTTATGTTGTTGTGGATAGGTTCTCCAAAATGGCTTATTTCATTCCATGCAAGAAATGTGATGATGCACAACATGTGGCAACTTTGTTTATTGAAAATGTTTTGAAGTTGCATGGTGTGCCTCAAACTATAGTGAGTGATAGGGACACTAAGTTCCTCAGTCATTTTTGGAGGTGTTTATGGGGTGCTTTAGGCACCAAGCTCTTGTTCTCCACGTCCCACCACCCCCAAACCGATGGGCAAACGGAAGTGGTAAACCGAACCTTGGGAGCTCTTCTTAGAGCCATGACTCGAGGTAAGGCCGGGACTTGGATTGATCGTCTACCTCTTATGGAGTTTGCCTACAATCGCACATTGCATAGCATGATAGGCATGACTCCATTCGAGTGTGTTTATGGATTTAACCCCTTGATTCCCCTTGATCTAACCCCTTTGCCAAGGGAAATGGTTGTTAATTTTGAAGGTAAAGCTAGAGCCAAGGCTTTGGTTGAGCTCCATGCAAAGGCGAAGAAGAACTTGGAGGAAACCTATGCTAAGGTTGCCTCCAAGAAAAACAAAGGCCGCAAGAAGGTGGAACTCAAGAAGGGTGACTATGTTTGGGTGCACTTCCGGAAAGAGAGGTTTCCAAACCTAAGGAAAGGGAAGTTGGCACCCCGGGGAGATGGACCATTCCAAGTGCTCTCGAAGATAAACAACAATGCCTACGTGGTCGACTTGCCAAGTGAGTATCAAGTTTCTAATACTTTCAATGTTTGTGACTTGGTTCCTTTGGATGTAGGTAATGAAGAGGTCGTGCATGATGATGAAGTGGGTGTAGGTGATGCTTCGATTTCGAGATCATCCACAACCTCTTCATCATCATGCACGACCTCTTCATTACCTACATCCAAAGGAACCAAGTCACAAACATTGAAAGTATTAGAAACTTGATACTCACTTGGCAAGTCGACCACATAGGCATTGTTGTTTATCTTCGAGAGCACTTGGAATGGTCCATCTCCCCGGGGTGCCAACTTCCCTTTCCTTAGGTTTGGAAACCTCTCTTTCCGGAAGTGCACCCAAACATAGTCACCCTTCTTGAGTTCCACCTTCTTGCGGCCTTTGTTTTTCTTGGAGGCAACCTTAGCATAGGTTTCCTCCAAGTTCTTCTTCGCCTTTGCATGGAGCTCAACCAAAGCCTTGGCTCTAGCTTTACCTTCAAAATTAACAACCATTTCCCTTGGCAAAGGGGTTAGATCAAGGGGAATCAAGGGGTTAAATCCATAAACACACTCGAATGGAGTCATGCCTATCATGCTATGCAATGTGCGATTGTAGGCAAACTCCATAAGAGGTAGACGATCAATCCAAGTCCCGGCCTTACCTCGAGTCATGGCTCTAAGAAGAGCTCCCAAGGTTCGGTTTACCACTTCCGTTTGCCCATCGGTTTGGGGGTGGTGGGACGTGGAGAACAAGAGCTTGGTGCCTAAAGCACCGCATAAACACCTCCAAAAATGACTTAGGAACTTAGTGTCCCTATCACTCACTATGGTTTGAGGCACACCATGCAACTTCAAAACATTTTCAATAAACAAAGTTGCCACATGTTGTGCATCATCACATTTCTTGCATGGAATGAAATGAGCCATTTTGGAGAACCTATCCACAACAACATAAATGCTATCATGGCCCCCTCTAGTCCTTGGTAATCCCATCACAAAATCCATTGAGATATCCAACCACGGACTAGTAGGTACGGGGAGTGGGGTATACAACCCATGAGGGTGGGCTTTAGATTTGGCACGTTTGCAATCAAGGCAATTAGTGCAAAACTTCTCCACATGCACCCTTATCTTTGGCCAATAGAATTGTTCTTGAAGAATGGCCAAAGTCTTTCTTGTGCCAAAATGTCCCATGAGTCCCCCGCAATGTGCTTCATGCACAAGCAACTCTCTTCAAGAGGACTCCGGAATGCACACTCTACCATTTTTGAAGATATAACCATTAACCCATTGGTATTTATCAACTCTCTCCCCTTTCTCTAGAGTGTCATGGACACTCTTTAGCTTCGGGTCATGAGCGTACATCAATTTAATGCTCTCAAAACCCATGAGCTTAGAGGTGAGAGTGGTGGCTAGAGCAAACTTTCTTGAAAGCGCATCCGCCACGACATTGTCTTTCCCTTTCTTGTATTGGATCACATAGGGAAAAGACTCAATGAATTCAACCCACTTGGCATGTCTCTTATTGAGCTTCTCTTGGCCTCTCAAATGCTTGAGTGACTCATGATCACTCTTAATTACAAACTCACGAGGCCAAAGATAGTGTTGCCAATGGGCAAGGGCTCTCACAAGGGCATACAACTCCTTGTCATATGTCGAATAATTCAAGGAGGCCCCTTTCAACTTCTCACTAAAGTAGGCGATGGGTTTGCTATCTTGCATTAATACACCACCAATTCCCACCCCCGAGGCATCACACTCAACCTCAAATGCCTTCCCGAAGTCGGGCAATTGCAATAGCGGGGCGGTACTCAACCTACTTTTCAATTCATGGAAGGCCTTCTCTTGAGGCTCTCCCCAAACAAACGGTTGGTCTTTCTTCACCAATTCGGTGAGTGGAGCGGCAATGGAGCTAAAGTCTCTCACAAATCGCCTATAAAAGCTTGCGAGACCATGGAAGCTCCTCACTTGAGTCACGGTAGTAGGAGTAGGCCAATCACGTATGGCCTCTACCTTAGACTCATCCACCTCTACTCCTTGGGCACTCACAACAAACCCAAGAAAGACAACCTTATCCACACCAAAGGCACACTTTTTGAAATTAGCATAGAGCTTTTCGGCTCTCAAAGCATCAAGCACTTGCCTAAGGTGGTCAACATGTTCATCAATTGTCCTACTATAGATCAAGATATCATCAAAATAGACAACGACAAACTTGTTGATAAAAGACTTCAAACATGATTCATGAGTCGCATGAAAGTGCTAGGTGCGTTGGATAGCCCGAAAGGCATAACCAACCATTCATAGAGACCAAATTTGGTCTTGAATGCGGTTTTCCATTCATCCCCGGGTTTCATCCAGATTTGATGGTAGCCGGACCTAAGGTCGATTTTGGAAAAGACACACGACCCACTCAATTCATCCAACATATCATCAAGTCGTGGAATAGGGTGACGATACTTGATCGTTATCTTATTCACGGCTCGGCAATCTACGCACATTCTCCAAGTGCCGTCTTTCTTTGGGACAAGAATGACCGGAACGGCACAAGGACTCAAACTTTCCCTCACCAAGCCCTTTGAAAGCAAGTCATCAACTTGTTTTTGCAACTCCCTCGTATCCTCGGGATTGCTTCTATAAGCCGGCTTGTTCGGGATTTGAGAGCCCGGAATAAAATCGATTTGATGTTCAATACCCCTCAAGGGAGGTAAGCCATCGGGCATCTCATCCGGGAACATGTCCCCAAAGTTCTCCAACACATTTTTCAAAGCACTAGGCAAAGGACTAGGAGAAACATCATAATTAGAGTTTAGAACCATACCTTTGTGCACTAGGCATATGAGAAGCTTGTTGCCATCATTTCCTCTTAAGAGCTCACCCGGTTGCATCATGGCACAAATGCCTCCGGTAGATGATGTTGGTGGGATTGCCACCATATTTTTGGACAAAGGACTAGTCTCAATGATTGACTTAGCCTTTGCCACCTCTCTCAACTCCTTCATTCTCTTGTAGTCATCACTCACTTGTTTAGGAGTGAGAGGTTTAAGCACATATCTTTTCCCTTCATGTTTGACCGTGTAAGTATTGACACGACCGTCATGCACCACTTGCCTATCAAATTGCCAAGGCCTCCCTAAGAGTAGGTGGCACGCTTGCATGGGCACAACGTCAAACAAATGCTCATCTACATAACTCCCCATTTTGAATCGAATCATCACTTGCTTCACCACTTTAAGCTCCCCACATTCGCTTAGCCATTGTAGCCGGTAAGGTTTAGGATGCTTTATGGCCGTCAACTTCAATTGAGACACAAGTGATTGACTCACTACATTTGCACAACTTCCGGAATCAATTATCATAGAGCAAACGGCATCTTTGACCCGGCACTTAGCATGGAATAGATTTTCCCTTTGCAAGGTTTCACTATCTTCCACAACCATAACCCCTAGGCTCCTTCTCACAACTAAGAAAGTATGAAAATCCTCCTCCTCCCCCGTGTCATTAAGCAAATCATCCTCCTCTACCCCCTCATCTCCCTCTTCTTTCTCTACTCCCTCATCTTCCGATTCACTCTCTTTCTCATAGGCATCATTGCCAACAACAATCATGGTTCTCTTTGTAGGACATTCCCTAGCAAAGTGACCATACCCCTTGCACTTGTGGCATTGCATTGAAGAAGAAGTAGGAGCATTCAATTGAGTTTTAGAGTTACCTCCCACATTAGATGTGTTCTTCTCATACGGCTTTTTCACATCCTTGGTGGCATTTGCACCACTTGTTCCACTTGCACTTGGGAACCTTGCATTTGTGGTAGGAGGCTTCCAATCCTTCGGTTTGCTTGTTGGGGTAGTAGTGCTACTCTTGTAGCGAAGGGATTTCTCCTCTTTGAGCCATTTCTCGGCCTCAACCGCATCTTCACATAGCTTGTAATGATCATCATATTTGTGGAACTTCAATTGCGAAGCTATGTCTCGGTTCAAGCCCCCTTTGAAACGGATCATGGCCGTCTCATTGTCTTCATCATCCAAGTCAAGGATCATTCGGATTTGCTCAAATTCATTGAAGTATTCACCAACCGATTTGTAACCTTGCTTCAAATCATATAGACGCCTTTGTTGTTCAACCCGGTATTGGCTAGTCAAGTACTTCTCATCCATCACTGATGTAGGAAATCAAACGCGGAAAAGTAAAAGATAAAGAACGAGACGTAACTCGATCTCTAATCCCAAGTAGCAACGGAGAACTTGTTCCGATACACCCCGGGAGAAGGACAAGAACACCTACGCTATGCAACTACCCTCGAGCTAACGCGAGCACGCAAGTAGAATGGTCGGAGAGGAAGAGTATTCATCTAGATCCGCTAGAAGACATACAAGTCCAAGAACAAAAGGTTTCATTCATTCAATAGTCAAGAGCCTTGCTCATGTTCATCATTCATAATCATCAATAATAAGCTAAGTGTAAAATAAGCTATGCTTGGGTATTTATAGTGTTTTCCCAAGCTTACATAAAGACTTAAGTACCCTTACTAATAAGGTTCATCAAATAAGCCACGTAGGGCAAAACAGTCAAAGAAACATAAATTCAGTAGCTAGGAGGGGCGCCCGGGGCTGGGAGGGGCGCCTGGTTTGTGTTGAAGCCAGGCTGGGCGCCTGGATCTAGGCGGGGCGCCTGGCTTGGCCTTCAGTCAGGCTGGGCGCCTGAAGCTAGGCGGGGCGCCTGGCTTGGCCTGAAGCTAGGCGGGGCGCCTAGCCGGGTGGGGCGCCTGGTGCCTTTTTGGGCCTTAGGCAGTGAGCTCCCCAGGCGGGGCGCCTGGGGTAGGCGGGGCGCCTAGCTCTGCTGGGGTCTCTTCTTCCTTAGGCGTGAGGCCTAGTTTGAGCACCCGGAACGGCTTCCAATCGCTTCCTTCTTCAAGGCCCTTCCTCACCAAGTGTAAATGCGCTTCTTGGACATCCTTGGCTTGGCTCCTAGTGAATGGTCTCCTTGTGGTGGATTGCCCGGCATCATCCTCCCCTTCTTGAGAAGATTTCGTCCTCAAAATCGAGGCATCATCATCCACGACCCCTTCATCACCTACATCCAAAGGAACCAAGTCACAAACATTGAAAGTATTAGAAACTTGATACTCACTTGGCAAGTCGACCACATAGGCGTTGTTGTTTATCTTTGAAAGCACTTGGAATGGGCCATCGCCACGTGGTGCCAACTTCCCTTTTCTAAGGTTTGGAAACCTTTCTTTCCGGAAGTGCACCCACACATAGTCACCCTTCTTGAGTTCCACCTTCTTGCGTCCTTTGTTTTTCTTGGAAGCAACCTTAGCATAGGCTTCCTCCAAATTCTTCTTCGCCTTGGCATGGAGTTCCATCATTGCTTTTGCTCTAGCTTTACCTTCAAAATTAACAACCATTTCCCTTGGCAAAGGGGTTAGATCAAGGGGAATCAAGGGGTTAAAACCATACACACACTCGAATGGAGTCATGCCAATCATTCTATGCACGGTTCGATTGTAGGCAAACTCCATAAGAGGTAGCTTATCTATCCAAGTCCCACCCTTACCTCGGGTCATGGCTCTAAGAAGAGCACCCAAGGTTCGGTTCACCACTTCGGTTTGCCCATCGGTTTGGGGGTGGTGGGACGAAGAAAACAAGAGTTTGGTGCCAAGGTGATGCAATCGAAAATACGAAAGCGATAAAAGATAAGAAACGAGACGAGACTCACACTAAAGTCGAGTAGCAACGAAGAACTTGTTCCGTTACACCCCGAGCGATTGGAAAGAATCACCTACGCTAAGCAACTATCCTCAAGAGACACGAGGCTCAAGCAAATAGAATGATCGAAGATGGATTGAAGAGCAACTTGGATTCATCCAATTGATTTCAAGCCAAAAGAGTTACAATGTCAAGAGCTATGCTCATTCAATGTGTTTTGTGTTCAAAGTAAGGTGAAAACAATAAATGATGAAAGAGGGCATTTATAGCACCTCATTACAATGTTTCCTAGCATTCTGGTCCGCTGCTACTCGAGTGTTCTTCGCGATCGCGCAGAGTTATATGCGATCGCGTGGAACACTAAAATGCAGAAGGTCGCGATAGCGCGAGTCTTGGCGCGATCGCGCAGGCAAAAGAAATGGTCATCGCGATCGCGTGGGTGATGGACGCGATCGCGAAGAGCAAGTTTCCAGTCTTAGGCAGTAAGCTCAGCAGACTTCCCCTGTTTTTGCCCTGTTTTGCTCCCCTGCTTCTTGCACTGTTTCCTGCCCTGTTTCCACATGGAGTGAGCTCCAATGCATTGCCTTTAAGTCCTTCCCCGAGCTCGTCTCATCCACGCCTCTCCAAACCAAGTGTAGGTGAGCGTCTTGTATGTCCTTGGCTTGACTTCGAGTGAATGGTCTCGATGCAATTTGGGTTGCATCATCCTCCCCTTCTTGAGAAGATTTCGTCCTCGAAATTGAGGCGTCCTCCTCCAAGGTGTCGTCACCTACATCAAAAGAAGTCAAGTCACTAACATTGAAAGTAGTCGATACATTATACTCACCGGGCAAATCTATCACGTATGCATTGTTGTTGATCTTGGACAACACTTGGAATGGTCCATCGCCCCTTGGTGCCAACTTTCCTTCCTTTGGATGGGAAATCTTTCCTTTCGGAAATGCACCCATACCCAATCTCCCTTCTTGAACTCCACCTTCTTTCTCCCTTTGTTTCTCTTGGTTGCTATCTTCTCATAAGCCTCTTCCAAAGCCTTCCGCGCTTTGGCGTGAAGTTCAAGTAACGCCTTGGCCCGAGCTTTACCTTCAAAATCAACAACCACATCCCTTGGCAAAGGGTAAGATCAAGAGGAATCAATGGGTTAAAACCATAAACACACTCAAATGGAGTCATGCCAATCATGCGATGTAAAGTGCGGTTATATGCAAACTCCATGAGTGGTAGCTTATCAATCCAAGTCCCGGCCTTTCCTTTGGTCATAGCTCGTAGTAGAGCTCCCAAAGTCCGGTTCACCACCTCGGTTTGCCCATCGGTTTGAGGGTGGTGGGACGTGGAGAAGAGCAATTTGGTGCCAAGAGCACCCCACAAACATTTCCAAAAATGGCTAAGGAACTTGGAGTCCCTATCACTAACAATGGTGCGAGGCACCCCATGCAATTTCAAGACATTATCAATAAACAAGGAAGCTACATGATGGGCATCATTAGTCTTTTTGCACGGAATGAAGTGAGCCATTTTGGAGAATCGGTCAACGACAACAAAAATGCTATCGTGTCCTCCTCTAGTCCGGGGTAAAGCCATAACAAAATCCATAGAAAGATCAACCCACAGACTAGTAGGGATGGGCAAAGGAGTGTATAGTCCTTGGTTGTTAGATCTAGACTTGGCCCTCTTGCAATCCAAGCAAGCATTGCAAAATCGTTCCACAAGAGGCCTCATTTTTGGCCAATGGAATTGCTCTTTAAGTATGGCCATAGTCTTGTCCACCCCAAAGTGACCCATCAAGCCCCCGCAATGTGCTTCTTGCACTAGCACATCTCTCCAAGAGGACTCGGGGACACACACTCGCCCATGCTTGAAAATGTAGCCATCTACCCATTGGTATTTTTCCACCCTTTCCCCACTCACTAGAGCATCATGAATGCTCTTGAGCTTTGGGTCATGAGCGTACAATGACTTGATACTCTCAAAACCCACAAGTCTAGAAGCGAGAGTGGTGGCAAGAGCGAATTTTCTTGAAAGCGCATCGGCCACAACGTTGTCCTTACCCTTCTTGTAATGAATTACATAAGGAAAGGACTCCACGAACTCCACCCATTTGGCATGTCTCTTGTTCAACTTTTCTTGACCTCTTAGATGCTTGAGTGACTCATGGTCACTCTTGATCACAAATTCCCGAGGCCATAGATAGTGTTGCCAATGGGCTAAAGCTCTCACGAGGGCATACAACTCCTTGTCATACGTGGAGTAATTCAAGGTTGCGCCCTTCAACTTCTCACTAAAGTAGGCAACGGGCTTCCCTTCTTGCATGAGGACACCCCCAATTCCCACCCCCGAGGCATCACATTCTACCTCAAAAGCCTTCCCGAAGTCGGGCAATTGCAACAATGGGGCGGTACTTAACCTACTTTTCAATTCTTGGAAAGCCTTCTCTTGCGGCTCTCCCCAAACAAAGGACTTGTCCTTTTTCACCAACTCGGTGAGTGGTGCGGCAATGGTGCTAAAGTCTCTAACAAAGCGCCGATAGAAACTAGCAAGGCCATGAAAACTCCGCACATGAGAAACGGTGGTGGGAGTAGGCCAATCTCTAATGGCTTCAACTTTGGACTCATCAACTTCTACACCATTGACACTAACAACAAAGCCCAAAAAGACAACCTTTTCAACACAAAAGGCACACTTCTTAAAGTTGGCATAGAGCTTTTCGGCTCGTAGCACTTCAAGCACTTGACTCAAGTGGCCCACATGGTCGTCTATTGACTTGCTATAAATCAATATGTCATCAAAGTAGACGACCACGAATTTGTTGATAAATGGCTTAAGCACGTGGTTCATTAGTCTCATGAAAGTGCTAGGTGCGTTGGAGAGGCCGAAGGGCATCACCAACCATTCATATAGACCAAATTTAGTCTTGAATGCGGTTTTCCACTCATCACCCGGTTTCATCCGGATTTGGTGGTAGCCGGACCTAAGGTCTATTTTTGAAAAGACACTAGAACCACTAAGCTCATCCAACATGTCATCCAATCGAGGTATGGGATGTCGATACTTTACCGTGATCTTGTTGACCGCTCGACAATCCACACACATCCTCCAAGTGCCATCCTTTTTTGGAACGAGGATCACGGGCACGGCACAAGGACTTAAGCTTTCCCTCACCAAGCCCTTTGTAAGCAATTCATCAATTTGTTTTTGCAACTCCCTTGTGTCATCGGGATTGCTTCTATAGGCCGGCTTGTTGGGGATTTGAGACCCCGGGACAAATCAATTTGATGTTCAATACCTCTCAAGGGAGGTAGTCCATCCGGCATCTCTTCCGGAAACATGTCCTCGTAGACCTTCAAAACATTGTCAATGGCACTAGGCAAAGGGTTAGGGTTAGATAAATAATCACTTTCGGAATTTAAAACCATACCTTTGTTGATAAGACCCAAATAGGCGGAAGCAAGTAACAAGAATGCGGAAGCAACAATCACACGATAACAAGAAAGTAAGGGATTGGGGAGAATAGAATAGAAGAAAGAGAATGGATAAACGATTCAAACCATGAATTGATTACCCGAGAGAGGAAGGGAAACTTGAACCATACAAGGATTCCGTACTAGTGACGGATCTCCATAGGCTCCAAGCAAAGAGATAATCCGAAGCTTCAAGCTTCTACAAAGAAGAAGGCCTTGCCTCTCTTACTAAGTCTATTCTTCAATTCTAAACAAGCTAAATGAAATAAATGACTAAGTGTGGTATTTATAGGTTCACCACACTTCTAAATAAAATGTCTAAATAGCCCCCTAAGTCTAGTCAAAACAATACATGTCACTTAGGGCTATAGTTGGAATTACACTCAAAATAAGTAGGAAACCCGGATGGGCCTTCAGCACACTAGGCGCCCCGCCTGAATAGTAGGCGCCCAGAGTAGGCGCCCAGCCTGGAAAAATGGGCGGTCCGCCTCTGCAGTAGGCGGCCAGAGATCCTGAGAGGTGTAGTCAACTAGGCGGTCCGCCTAGTCCAATGGGCGGTCCGCCTCCTTCCTGGGAGACTTGGAAACGGCTCAAAATGGACTCTAAGTGTTCCTCCTTGGTCCGTAGCCGGTCCTCCCTCATTGGTGCTCAAGTCCATGACTACAAATCACTCTCGAACCCTCCTCCAGTGCCCTTGCCTTGTATCCTTTGTGCTCTCATGCTTGGCTCTTGATGGTTGGCGCTTTGGCTCCAATTTGGATCTTATCATCCTCCCCTTCTTGAAAGGATTTCGTCCTCGAAATCAAACCATCAAGCCTACATTCAAAACAAGCACAAACAAAGCTTCCCACTACAAGAGTAGGTTAGTGTCAAAAGTGTGGGAAAACACACTCTTATGGTATAGCCAAGCATCAATAACAATGATAAAGCACATGTTTCCGAAGAAAACAACAAGCACTTGGCTTCCCCAATGGGTACACTCAATGCATGATTCATCAAGGAGATCAATAGGATAGAGAATATGCAAGATCAAGCCATTAAAATTCCTATGATCCCTAAGCCCAATAAGAACACACCAAAACTTTCCACTACAAGAGTAGGAAAGTCCAACAAGAGTGAGTACAAGTGATGTGAAAATCACACTTTTATGATAGAGCCAAGCATCAATACTAATAAAAAAGCTTATGTTCCCAAAGGAAACAACAAGTTCTTGGCTCAACAACGACAAGTACTCACTACCATAACAAGCAAAGAGATCAATAAGATATGGAACATGCAAGATTAAGCAACTAAGTTCCTTATGACCTCCAAGCTTATGGTCATCACCTCGAGCTTTGGCATGCTCAACACTCAAGGTGTGATCAACATATGGGATGGAGTAAGCAACATAATTCAAGCGACAACTAACATCGAATACTCCACTCCCCTTCTTGGAAGCACTCTTACACACATCAAGAGTGACTTCTCCTCCTCCCATTCCAACTCCAAGACAATCTTCCTCACTAGCCAAACTCCAAAGGAAGGTCTCCAAAATTGGCCCTTCATCATTATAGTCCACACAATGAAGGTTAGGACTACTAGAAGATGGTTTAACACAACCAAAATCAAGATCACTCATCCCACTTGGAGTTCCAAACAATGGATCATCCATAGAGTCTAACTTTTCAAACCATGGAGGTTTTATTCTATTGCCAATCCTAGTCCGATACAATTCGCTACCACAAATGAGATCATGTTCACACAATGGAAATGTAAAAGCATGCACTTCAAATTCATGGTTATCCAAAAACATGGTATCAAGACTAGGTTCTTCACTCTCACTCGAGGAGTCATTGAAAACAATTCGATCCATCTCATTCACTAGGGACTCCTCAAGGTCACTACAAACCTCACTACAACACATAGGCCCACCATTATCAAGCAATTCATCAAGGGAGAGGATATGGTATTCATTCAACTCATCTTCCCCTTTATCAAATATAGGTGGAGTGTCATAACAAGGATCACAAATAGGGTCAACTATACATCCTTCACTAATGAGAGGTTCAATGAAAACCGAGCTCACATCATGATGTGGCTTATCATCCCTCTCAACTAGTGGTTCACAATCACACACAAGTTGACCATTTGACTCTACACTAGTTGCAAACACATTGTAATCATACAAATCATCAACTAGTGTTGAGTTACCACAAACACTACCATAAGACAAGGAAGTAACATGTTCAAGGGAAGAGCTATCACTTACCTCTAAGTGGCCATCTTGCTCACTCAATGCATTTGAAATGTCATGGATTGTCTCTTCACCTTGAAGCTCACATTGAAGAGTTTCTTCACCTTGTCCTTCCATCTTGGAAGATGATTGAGGCTCCATTGGCTTGCCTTCAAGAGTTCCTACACAAGAAGTCACACAAGTAGAAGAAAAAGATAAAGGGTTAGGGTTAGAATAAGGGGTGTCCTCACTCTTTACAATTCTTTTTCCCTCTTTCTTTTCCCTCATTTTCTTTTCAAGGTCGGGTGTAGATTCGGGTGGTGACATCCCACTCACATCACTCATCACATCCTCTCCTTTTTCCACTCGAGGAATGTCACCGGTCACTCCCTTACTCCTCTCAATCTTTTGTCTCTCAAATTCGGGTGAGTTGGGACGAGGCCCAAGAATACCCATAGCCGGAGTAGGTGGACTTCTAACATCAACCCGGAATCTAGGACTAAGAGACTCATCACTTGATGTCTCTTTCTTCTTTGTAGGTGAACCACTTTGCTTTGGATCTTGTGGTTCGGGGCTCACCTTGTTGACATATGTCAACTCTCTTTTTGCACTAGTCCCACCATTGATTGTGAGTGTAAGATTTCTCTTCAATGGTGTCCCACTACTTCTCATGTTCATTGGGCTTCTTGATTGCACTCTTTGGAGCATAGGGCTTCTCCTCATTGGTGTCCCACCACTTCTCATGTTCATGGGTGTGCTTGGTTGTATTCCTTCTTTCCTAAGAAAAAGGATTTGAAACTTCCCTTGTGCTTGAACACGGTAGCCATCCACAACTTCTTGTGCGATCTTGAAGTATCTATTGGAGAGCCAAGGCTTTCCCAACATAACATCACATCCCACTAAAGGGCCTACTTTGCACTCCACTTCTTCTTCAAAGTTCCTTTGTGAAATAACTACCCTCGCCATTCCATCAACACAAGGTATTCCCAACCTTCGCACTACAAGATGGCTAATCCAACTTGCTTCACCATTATCCACTTGAAGCACATACCCATGATTCCCATTAAGGCTCACTACGAATTGACACCACATTCTTTCCCTCATGAATTCATCTAGGTAATGCCCTTTACACATCCCATCAATAGTACCAACACTAGTTGAGTACTTCCTCATTTCACCACTACTAGCAATACCATAACCTATAGTGCGACTCATACCATCTCTTCCCTCGGCCTCATTCTCTTTCATCTCATCCTCCAAGTGTTGGACCCTAGTGTCCATTGCCTCTATTTGAGCCAAGAGGCTCGGAAGGTAGGCTTCAACTAACTCCCTCTCACTTACACCTTTCTCACCACTCCTACTTCCCTCCAAACCTCCCTTATGGCTCCTTGTACCTGCAAAAGACATGTTAAGAAAGTGCAAAGGTTAGTATAAACAACCTCACTTGCTCTCCCTTACCTTTGGTGGTGGCTCTCAACACTCTTTTTAGTGTGCACACTCCCAAACCCCCACCCAAAGATGCCTTTATCTCTTTTAGGAACCACAATGGTAAGATCAATCAACTAGTAGATCCAAGTAAAGGTCCGGAATGGAATTTAGGTGACTCGATGTACGGAAGCTAATTTAGTGCGCACTTGAAGCAAGCAAGATCTACGACTTTAAGTGAATACTCCAAGACACACAACACCCTAAGGAATCAAAGATTAGTGTTAATAAAGTAGGACTAATACCTTAGAAACACTAACCAAGAGGTACGGAAGCAAACGGAACACAAAAACACACGAAACGAAGCCAAACGGAGGCCTTCCAGGAGTGGGCGGTCCGCCTACTTAGGGTGGGCGCCCCGCCTACTCAAAATACAGAGACCAACCAAAAAATAGGCGGACCACCTACTATTTGGGGCGCCCCGCCTACTGGTGCTTTCAGCACAGTCCGAAAACGGGTTTTTGGCCCTTTTGCACCCAAATTTCGATGTTCCAAGGTGATTTTTTTTTCAATCCGAAGGTACCCAATGGTGTTTTCAACTACTCCAATCAATCCCCAATGATTTATAACAACACCCAATCCATAACGAATCCAAATCAAGAAATTTCAATCAAATTCAAGGGTTTTTCAATTTTGGGGATTTGATTTTTCTAACATGTGATTTTCAACACCAAATCAAGAAACGAGGGTACCAAATCAATGGGTAAACATCATAGATCGATCCCCGATATCAAACACTCAATGGGTAATCGAATCCAATCCACAACATGAATTTTTTTGTAATTTTCACTTTTTCAATTTTTTTGTTTTTTTTCTTCTTTTCTCAAGAACATAAACACAATAACAATAAAGTAAAGATATGATGAACAAGGAACGTGGATTCGTAAGAACGAAACCCGAGCCTTGCTCTGATACCAAACTGATAAGACCCAAATAGGCGGAAGCAAGTAACAAGAATGCGGAAGCAACAATCACACGATAACAAGAAAGTAAGGGATTGGGGAGAATAGAAATAGAAGAAAGAGAATGGATAAACGATTCAAACCATGAATTGATTACCCGAGAGAGGAAGGGAAACTTGAACCATACAAGGATTCCGTACTAGTGACGGATCTCCATAGGCTCCAAGCAAAGAGATAATCCGAAGCTTCAAGCTTCTACAAAGAAGAAGGCCTTGCCTCTCTTACTAAGTCTATTCTTCAATTCTAAACAAGCTAAATGAAATAAATGACTAAGTGTGGTATTTATAGGTTCACCACACTTCTAAATAAAATGTCTAAATAGCCCCCTAAGTCTAGTCAAAACAATACATGTCACTTAGGGCTATAGTTGGAATTACACTCAAAATAAGTAGGAAACCCGGATGGGCCTTCAGCACACTAGGCGCCCCGCCTGAATAGTAGGCGCCCAGAGTAGGCGCCCAGCCTGGAAAAATGGGCGGTCCGCCTCTGCAGTAGGCGGCCAGAGATCCTGAGAGGTGTAGTCAACTAGGCGGTCCGCCTAGTCCAATGGGCGGTCCGCCTCCTTCCTGGGAGACTTGGAAACGGCTCAAAATGGACTCTAAGTGTTCCTCCTTGGTCCGTAGCCGGTCCTCCCTCATTGGTGCTCAAGTCCATGACTACAAATCACTCTCGAACCCTCCTCCAGTGCCCTTGCCTTGTATCCTTTGTGCTCTCATGCTTGGCTCTTGATGGTTGGCGCTTTGGCTCCAATTTGGATCTTATCATTTGTGCACTAGGCATATGAGCATCTTGGTGCCATCATTACCTCTCAAAACCTCACCCGGTTGCATCATGGCACACATGCGACCGGTGGAAGATGGTGGAGTCTCGGCCAAGGATTTGGTCACAATCGGGGACTTGGCCTTAGCCGCTTCCCGCAACTCTTTCATGCGCCGATAGTCTTCACTTACTTGCTTCGGGGTCAAAGGTGTAAGCACAAACCTTTTGCCCTCATGTTTCACCGTGTAAGTGTTGGCCCGGCCATCATGAACCACTTGTTTGTCGTATTGCCAAGGCCTTCCAAACAAAAGATGGCAAGCTTGCATTGGCACCACGTCAAACATGTGTTCATCTTGATAGTTCCCAATCTTGAACCTAACCAAGACTTGCTTCACTACCCTCAATTCCCCACACTCACTTAGCCATTGCAAACGGTAGGGGTTCGGGTGTTTAATGGTAGTCAACTTCAATTGGGAGACCAAAGATTGGCTCACCACATTTGCACAACTTCCCGAGTCAATAATCATGGAACAAACTTGCCCCCTCACTCTACAACGGGCATGGAACAAGTTCTCCCTTTGCTCATCTTCCCTCTCCTCACTCAACATAGTTCCCAAAATGCGGCGTACCACAAGGAACATATTAGGATCATCCCCCTCCGTCGCTCTCTCCTCACCTTCACCCTCAACTTCCTCACTCTCCTCCTCATCATCTTCCTCGGGCTCACTTTCCCCCTCATAGACCAACCCATCATCCATTACAATCATTGTTTTCCGGGTAGGGCACTCTTTGGCAAAGTGGCCATAACCCTTGCATTTATGACATTGGAAGGAAGAAGAAGAAGGAGTATTTAAAGTAGTTTTAGAAATACCTCCAACTTCTTTGTGGTCGCTCTTCGGGGTAGCCTTCTCAAAAGGCTTCTTTACATCTCGACTCCCACTTGCCCCACTAGCATATGGGCTCTTCCATTCTTTGGTGCGAGTTGAAGGAGTGGTAGTGGTAGTACTCCTATAGCGAGGAGCCTTTTCTTCTTTGAGCCATTTCTCGGCTTCAACCGCGGCATCACAAACATCTTGTAAGGAGTGAAAGATGTGAAGTCTCAATTGGGATGTAATCTCCTTACTCAAGCCACTTTTGAAACGGATGATGGCTTGCTCCTCATCTTCCGTTTCCATATCTAGAGCCATCCGAATTTTCTCAAAGTCGTTGAAATATTCATCAACGGACTTGTAACCTTGTTTTAATTCATAGAGCCTCTTGAGTTGCTCTTGTCGATACTTGGGAGTCACATACTTGTTGCTCATTATTTCTTTCAACTCTTCCCAAGTGATGTTCATCCGCAACCCAAGTCGTCTCCTCGAACGCTTCATGGATTCCCACCATGTAGAGGCATAAGACTCAAATGATGATATAGCATAGGTGGCCTTCTTCTCCTCGGTCATATCATTTGTGTCAAAGACCCGCTCCAATTGGATCTTCCATTCAAGAAATGCTTCCGGATCACTAGTCCCCTTGAAAGGCGGGATAGTGATCTTAACACTATTGAGATTAGTGTCTCGACCCCCACGGTGTTGTTCCGGTTGAACCCCATAGTTGTCATCAACATCTTCATATTCCCTTCCCAAGTTTCTCCCCATATAAGCTCTTGGTGGTCCTCAACCTCGACCACGACCTCTATCTATACCTGATGCCGGGCAATCCACCACAAGGAGACCATTCACTAGGAGCCAAGCCAAGGATGTCCAAGAAGCGCATTTACACTTGGTGAGGAAGGGCCTTGAAGAAGGAAGCGATTGGAAGCCGTTCCGGGTGCTCAAACTAGGCCTCACGCCTAAGGAAGAAGAGACCCCAGCAGAGCTAGGCGCCCCGCCTACCCTAGGCGCCCCGCCTGGGGAGCTCACTGCCTAAGGCCCAAAAAAGGCACCAGGCGCCCCACCTGGCTAGGCGCCCCGCCTAGCTTCAGGCCAAGCCAGGCGCCCCGCCTAGCTTCAGGCGCCCAGCCTGACTGAAGGCCAAGCCAGGCGCCCCGCCTAGGTCCAGGCGCCCAGCCTGGCTTCAACACAAACCAGGCGCCCCTCCCAGCCCTGGGCGCCCCTCCTAGCTACTGAATTTATGTTTCTTTGACTGTTTTGCCCTACGTGGCTTATTTGATGAACCTTATTAGTAAGGTTACTTAAGTCTTTATGTAAGCTTGGGAAAACACTATAAATACCCCAAGCATAGCTTATTTTACACTTAGCTTATTATTGATGATTATGAATGATGAACATGAGCAAGGCTCTTGACTATTGAATGAATGAAACCTTTTGTTCTTGGACTTGTATGTCTTCTAGCGGATCTAGATGAATACTCTTCCTCTCCGACCATTCTACTTGCGTGCTCGCGTTAGCTCGAGGGTAGTTGCATAGCGTAGGTGTTCTTGTCCTTCTCCCGGGGTGTATCGGAACAAGTTCTCCGTTGCTACTTGGGATTAGAGATCGAGTTACGTCTCGTTCTTTATCTTTTACTTTCCGCGTTTGATTTCCTACATCATTTGGTATCAGAGCAAGGCTCGGGTTTTGTTTCTACAAACCCCCGACCCTTGATTCTTCGTGCCTAGTATCTATCTTTTAGTTTTCTTGTTGTTGAAGATATTGAAAGAAGAAAATTGCAAAAAAATTGAAAAATTGAAAAATACAAAAATTTGGTGTTACTTGTTGATTTGGATGATTTATGATATGGGTGTTGTGGATTCTTGATCGTGATTGATTTCCCGTTACTTGAGTACCAAAATTGTTGGAATTGGTGAAGTTTGAAAAATTGAAACCCCAAAACCCCTTAAACCCTTGAAGAACTTGTTCTTGATGAATTTTGCCTTGATTCTTGGGTTGGATTGATGTTTGTGTGGGAACTTGTTATTGGGGATTGATCTTCATTGAAAAACAAACAATTCGGTACCAATTTTGTGGGATTTGAACATGTATAACACCTTCTTTGATGAATCACAATCCTTGTTGAAACCCTTTTGATAAACCCTTGTGTTCTTGAGTTCTTGAGATTGAACCCTGATTTGATTGATTGTTTGATTGAAAATTTGATTGGGTTTTGTTAAGGAAGATCAAACACAACTTTGGGTATCATTGGATTGTGAAAACAAGTTGAAAACATCGGATTTGAGGCTTGAAAATCGACTTGAAACGAGTTTGGAACAAGTTGGAAAAAGCTTCAGGCTAGGCGCCCCGCCTAAGCCAGGCGCCCCGCCTGACTTGGCTACTGCCTAAGTCCCAGGCGCCCCGCCTAGACCCAGGCGCCCCGCCTGGAACACAGCACAACCCAGGCGCCCCACCTGAGTTTCAGGCGCCCCTCCTGGGTGCTGATTGCATTGTTTCGGGTAGATTTTCGTAGGTATTTCCCTTTGTTTGATAACATAACATCTAGTTAGTACTAATTTGAGTAACCGATCTACTTGAATAGTGCTAACCCTTGATTGCTCCTAAGTGATTCGTGCCTAGCAAGGAGAGTAGAATTCCAAGAAAAAGCGTAGAATCTTTTAACTCAAGTCCTTCACTTCAAAGTGCCTAGCGTTCATTGAGTCCTATTAACTCCACTCGCCCCGGAGTGTGCGTGACTCGTGAATAGTTTAGTTGAGTTGAGGAGTTGCTAATCATCTACGTGAAGCTTTGGGACTACAAGTTGAGTGAAATATCCACCGCCACCCAAAAGAGTGATCCGAGTGAACACAAGTGAGGGAGCGAGTGAGGTGTTTTAACTAACTCTTGTTTTCTTTGTTTGTAGGTACAATGGCCCACGAAGGTCAAGATTTCATCAAGGAGGCCTTGGCTAGCCTTCTTGCCAAGATGGATGTTATGACTCAACGGATTGAGTCACTTGAAAAGGGTGCTTCAAGTACCCAAGGAGAACATGGGACCCCGAGTGTCCCAATTGAAAAGGGGACCCCGAGTGTACAAATTGAGACCGGTGAAGGCTCAAGTAGTCCTAATTTTACCCCGGAGCAAGTTGTTGAATTGCTCAATCAACAACGGGTAAAGGAGGACCGAGAGAGAGTTGAACGAACGGGCATTCCCCGTATCTTAGACAATCCTCCAAGAAACTTTCCACTACCAAGACCCGTCCGAAATGTGCAACCTCTTGAGCACTGTTGAGGCTCAAGAAGGGGAGGAAGTTGATTATGATGACAATGTGTATGGGTATGATGATCACTTTCAACCAAGGCGAGCTATGAATTGGGGTCGAAATGTGGATCGGGGTAGAGGCCGAGGTCGAGGGCCACCCTTAGGATATGGAGGAAGAAATGTTAGAAGGGACTACGTTGCTTATGATGATCACCAAGGAGGCCAACCGGAGCCATTCCAAGGGGGTCGTGACAACAACAACAACCTTAATAGTGTGAAGCTCACTATTCCTTCTTTTAAAGGAAGTAGTGACCCGGTGGAGTACATTGGTTGGAAATTGGCTATGGAGCGTATCTTTGACACCAATGATATGCCCGATGTGAAGAAGACCAAGTATGCAATATCCTCCTTTGAATCTTTTGCTTCTACTTGGTGGGAGTCGGTGAAGAGGAATAGAAGGAGGACGGGTATGGCTATTAATCTTACTTGGGAAGAGTTGATCCGTGTGATGGATGAGAAGTACTTGACTAATCAATACCGGGTTGAACAACAAAGGCGTCTATATGATTTGAAGCAAGGGTACAAATCGGTTGGTGAATACTTCAATGAATTTGAACAAATCCGAATGATCCTTGACTTAGATGATGAAGACAATGAGACGGCCATGATCCGTTTCAAAGGGGGCTTGAACCGAGACATAGCTTCACAATTGAAGTTCCACAAATATGATGATCATTACAAGCTATGTGAAGATGCGGTTGAGGCCGAGAAATGGCTCAAGGAGGAGAAATCCCTCCGCTACAAGAGTAGCACTCCTACTCCAACAAGCAAACCAAAGGATTGGAAGCCTCCTACTACAAATGCAAGGTTCCCAAGTGCAAGTGGAACAAGTGGTGCAAATGCTACCAAGGATGTGAAGAAGCCATTTGAGAAGAACACACCTAATGTGGGAGGTAACTCTAAAACTCAACTACATGCTCCTACTTCTTCTTCGATACAATGCCACAAGTGCAAGGGGTATGGTCACTTTGCTAGGGAATGTCCTACAAAGAGGACCATGATTGTTGTTGGCAATGAAGCCTATGAGAAAGAGAGTGAATCGGAGGATGAGGGAGTAGAGGGGGGTAGAGGGAGATGAGGGAGTAGAGGAGAATGATTTGCTTGATGATACGATGGAGGAGGAGGATCCTCATACTTTCTTGGTTGTGAGACGGAGCCTAGGAGCCATGATTGTGGAAGATAGTGAGACCTTGCAAAGGGAAAATCTTTTCCATGCTAGGTGCCGGGTCAAAGATGTTGTTTGCTCTATGATAATTGATTCCGGAAGTTGTGCAAATGTAGTGAGTCAATCACTAGTGGCTCAATTGAAGTTGACTACCATGAAGCATCCTAAACCTTACCGGTTACAATGGCTTAGTGAATGTGGAGAGCTTAAGGTGATGAAACAAGCCATGATCAAGTTTAGAATGGGTAGTTATGTTGATGAGCATTTGTTTGACGTTGTGCCTATGCAAGCATGCCACCTACTCTTAGGGAGGCCATGGCAATTCGATAGGCAAGTGGTGCATGATGGTCGTGTCAACACTTACACGGTCAAACATGAAGGGAAGAGATTTGTTCTTAAACCTCTCACTCCTAAGCAAGTTAGTGATGACTACAAGAAAATGAAGGAGTTGAGGGAGGTGGCAAAGGCTAAGTCACTCATTGAGACTAGTCCTTTGTCCAAAAGCATGGTGGCAATCCCACCTACTTCATCTACCGGTGGCATGTGTGCCATGATGCAACCGGGCGAGCTCTTGAAAGGTAATGATGGCACCAAGTTTCTCCTATGCCTAGTGCACAAAGGTATGATCCTAAACTCTAATTGTGATTTTTCTTCTAGCCCTATGCCTAGTGCTTTGAAAAATGTCTTGGAAAACTTTGGGGACATGTTCCCGGATGAGATGCCCGATGGCTTACCTCCCTTGAGAGGTATTGAACATCAAATTGACTTTATTCCGGGCTCTCAAATCCCGAACAAGCCGGCTTATAGAAGCAATCCCGAGGATACAAGGGAGTTGCAAAAACAAGTTGATGACTTGCTTTCCAAAGGCTTGGTAAGGGAGAGTTTGAGTCCTTGTGCCGTACCGGTCATTCTTGTCCCAAAGAAAGACGGCACTTGGAGAATGTGTGTAGATTGCCGAGCCGTGAATAAGATAACGGTCAAGTACCGTCACCCTATTCCACGGCTTGATGATATGTTGGATGAATTGAGTGGGTCGTGTGTCTTTTCTAAAATCGACCTTAGGTCCGGCTACCATCAAATCCGGATGAAACCCGGGGATGAATGGAAAACCGCATTCAAGACCAAATTTGGTCTCTATGAATGGTTGGTTATGCCTTTCGGGCTATCCAACGCACCTAGCACCTTCATGCGACTCATGAATCATGTTTTGAAGTCTTTTATCAACAAGTTTGTTGTTGTCTATTTTGATGATATCTTGATCTATAGTAAGACAATGGATGAACATGTTGACCACCTTAGGCAAGTGCTTGATGCTTTGAGAGCCGAAAAGCTCTATGCTAATTTCAAAAGTGTGCCTTTGGTGTGGACAAGGCTGTCTTTCTTGGGTTTGTTGTGAGTGCCCAAGGAGTGGAGGTGGATGAGTCTAAGGTAGAGGCCATACGTGATTGGCCTACTCCTACTACCGTGACTCAAGTGAGGAGCTTCCATGGTCTCGCAAGCTTTTATAGGCGATTTGTGAGAGACTTTAGCTCTATTGCCGCTCCACTCACCGAATTGGTGAAGAAAGACCAACCGTTTGTTTGGGGAGAGCCTCAAGAGAAGGCCTTCCATGAATTGAAAAGTAGGTTGAGTACCGCCCCTCTATTGCAATTGCCCGACTTCGGAAAGGCATTTGAGGTTGAATGTGATGCCTCGGGGGTGGGAATCGGTGGTGTATTAATGCAAGATAGCAAACCCATCGCCTACTTTAGTGAAAAGTTGAAAGGGGCTTCCTTGAACTATTCTACATATGACAAGGAGTTGTATGCCCTTGTGAGAGCCCTTGCCCATTGGCAACACTATCTTTGGCCTCGTGAGTTTGTAATCAAGAGTGACCATGAGTCACTCAAGCATTTGAGAGGCCAAGAGAAGCTCAATAAGAGACATGCCAAATGGGTTGAATTTATTGAGTCCTTTCCCTATGTGATTCAATATAAAAAAGGGAAGGACAATGTGGTGGCGGATGCGCTTTCGAGAAAGTTTACTCTAGCCACCATTCTCACCTCTAAGCTCATGGGGTTTGAGAGCATTAAATTGATGTATGCTCATGACCCAAAGCTAAAGAGTGTCCTTGACGCTCTAGAGAAGGGGGAGAGAGTTGAGAAATACCAATGGGTTAATGGATATATCTTTAAGAATGGTAAAGTGTGCATACCCGAGTCCTCATGGAGGGAATTGCTTGTGCGAGAGGCACATTGTGGAGGACTCATGGGTCACTTTGGTCGGGACAAGACCTTGGCCATCCTTCGGGAACAATTCCATTGGCCAAAAATGGGAACTCATGTTGAGAAGCTTTGCAACTCTTGTCTTGAATGCAAGGTTGCTAAGTCCAAGTCGAACTCCCATGGTTTGTATACCCCACTCCCCGTACCTACTAGTCCATGGTTGGATATTTCAATGGATTTTGTGATGGGATTACCAAGGACTAGGGGGGGCCATGATAGCATTTATGTTGTTGTGGATAGGTTCTCCAAAATGGCTCATTTCATTCCATGTCGTAAATGTGATGATGCACAACATGTTGCAACCCTGTTTATTGATAATATCTTGAAATTGCATGGTGTGCCTCAAACCATAGTGAGTGATAGGGACACTAAGTTCCTAAGTCATTTTTGGAGGAGTTTATGGGGTGCCCTTGGCACCAAACTCTTGTTTTCTTCGTCCCACCACCCCCAAACCGATGGGCAAAACCGAAGTGGTGAACCGAACCTTGGGTGCTCTTCTTAGAGCCATGACCCGAGGTAAGGGTGGGACTTGGATAGATAAGCTACCTCTTATGGAGTTTGCCTACAATCGAACCGTGCATAGAATGATTGGCATGACTCCATTCGAGTGTGTGTATGGTTTTAACCCCTTGATTCCCCTTGATCTAACCCCTTTGCCAAGGGAAATGGTTGTTAATTTTGAAGGTAAAGCTAGGGCAAAAGCAATGATGGAACTACATGCCAAGGCAAAGAAGAATTTGGAGGAAGCCTATGCTAAGGTTGCTTCCAAGAAAAACAAAGGACGCAAGAAGGTGGAACTCAAGAAGGGTGACTATGTGTGGGTGCACTTCCGGAAAGAAAGGTTTCCAAACCTTAGAAAAGGGAAGTTGGCACCACGTGGCGATGGCCCATTCCAAGTGCTTTCAAAGATAAACAACAACGCCTATGTGGTCGACTTGCCAAGTGAGTATCAAGTTTCTAATACTTTCAATGTTTGTGACTTGGTTCCTTTGGATGTAGGTGATGAAGGGGTCGTGGATGATGATGCCTCGATTTCGAGGACGAAATCTTCTCAAGAAGGGGAGGATGATGCCGGGCAATCCACCACAAGGAGACCATTCACTAGGAGCCAAGCCAAGGATGTCCAAGAAGCGCATTTACACTTGGTGAGGAAGGGCCTTGAAGAAGGAAGCGATTGGAAGCCGTTCCGGGTGCTCAAACTAGGCCTCACGCCTAAGGAAGAAGAGACCCCAGCAGAGCTAGGCGCCCCGCCTAGCTTCAGGCCAAGCCAGGCGCCCCGCCTAGCTTCAGGCGCCCAGCCTGACTGAAGGCCAAGTGATGAGAATCAAACGCGGAAAAGTAAAAGATAAAGAACGAGACGTAACTCGATCTCTAATCCCAAGTAGCAACGGAGAACTTGTTCCGATACACCCCGGGAGAAGGACAAGAACACCTACGCTATGCAACTACCCTCGAGCTAACGCGAGCACGCAAGTAGAATGGTCGGAGAGGAAGAGTATTCATCTAGATCCGCTAGAAGACATACAAGTCCAAGAACAAAGGTTTCATTCATTCAATAGTCAAGAGCCTGCTCATGTTCATCATTCATAATCATCAATAATAAGCTAAGTGTAAAATAAGCTATGCTTGGGTATTTATAGTGTTTTCCCAAGCTTACATAAAGACTTAAGTACCCTTACTAATAAGGTTCATCAAATAAGCCACGTAGGGCAAAACAGTCAAAGAAACATAAATTCAGTAGCTAGGAGGGGCGCCTGGGCTGGGAGGGGCGCCTGGTTTGTGTTGAAGCCAGGCTGGGCGCCTGGATCTAGGCGGGGCGCCTGGCTTGGCCTTCAGTCAGGCTGGGCGCCTGAAGCTAGGCGGGGCGCCTGGCTTGGCCTGAAGCTAGGCGGGGCGCCTAGCCAGGTGGGGCGCCTGGTGCCTTTTTGGGCCTTAGGCAGTGAGCTCCCCAGGCGGGGCGCCTGGGGTAGGCGGGGCGCCTAGCTCTGCTGGGTTCTCTTCCTCCTTAGGCGTGAGGCCTAGCTTGAGTACCCGGAACGGCTTCCAATCGCTTCCTTCTTCAAGGCCCTTCCTCACCAAGTGTATGTGCACTCCTTGGATCTCCTTAGCTTGACTACGTGTGAATGGTCTCGAGGGGTTTGGGTCTCATCATCCTCCCCTTCTTGAGAAGATTTCGTCCTCGAAATTGAGG
Source organism: Petunia x hybrida (assembly GCA_037355625.1). Classification (NCBI taxonomy): domain Eukaryota; kingdom Viridiplantae; phylum Streptophyta; class Magnoliopsida; order Solanales; family Solanaceae; genus Petunia; species Petunia x hybrida. The sequence goes on from JBBBVM010001120.1 coordinate 43,229, forward strand.
CATCATCACCCACGACCGCATCATCACCTACATCCAAAGGAACCAAGTCACAAACATTAAAAGTATTAGAAACTTGATACTCACTTGGCAAGTCGACCACATAGGCGTTGTTGTTTATCTTTGAAAGCACTTGGAATGGGCCATCGCCACGGGGTGCTAACTTCCCTTTTCTAAGATTTGGAAACCTTTCTTTCCGGAAGTGCACCCACACATAGTCTCCCTTCTTGAGTTCCACCTTCTTGCGTCCTTTGTTTTTCTTGGAAGCAACCTTAGCATAGGCTTCCTCCAAGTTCTTCTTTGCCTTTGCATGGAGTTCCATCATTGCTTTGCTCTAGCTTTACCTTCAAAATTAACAACCATTTCCCTTGGCAAAGGGGTTAGATCAAGGGGAATCAAGGGGTTAAAACCATAAACACACTCGAATGGAGTCATGCCAATCATTCTATGCACGGTTCGATTGTAGGCAAACTCCATAAGAGGTAAACGATCAATCCAAGTCCCGGCCTTACCTCGAGTCATGGCTCTAAGAAGAGCACCCAAGGTTCGGTTTACCACTTCCGTTTGCCCATCGGTTTGTGGGTGGTGGGACGTGGAGAACAAGAGCTTGGTGCCTAAAGCACCCCATAAACTTCGCAGAAATGGCTTAGGAACTTAGTGTCCCTATCACTCACTATAGATTGAGGCACACCATGTAACTTCAAAACATTTCAACAAACAAGGAAGCTACATGTTGGGGCATCATCACATTTCTTGCATGGAATGAAATGAGCCATCTTTGAGAACCTATCCACAACAACATAAATGCTATCATGGCCTCCCCTAGTCCTAGGTAATCCCATCACAAAATCCATGGAGATATCCAACCAAGGACTAGTAGGTACGGGAAGAGGGGTATACAACCCATGGGGGAGGGCTTTGGATTTAGCACGCTTGCACTCAAGGCAATTGTTGCAAAACTTTTCCACTTGCACCCCCATCTTGGCCAATGAATTGTTCTTTAAGAATAGCCAAGTCTTTCTCTGTGCCAAAATGTCCCATGAGTCCTCCGCAATGTGCCTCTTGCACAAGCAACTCCCTCCAAGAGGACTCCGGGAATGCACACTCTACCATTTTTGAAGATAACCTTGAACCATTGGTATTGTTTCAACTCTCTCCCCCTTCTCTAGAGCGTCATGGACACTCTTTAGCTTTGGGTCATGAGCATACATCAATTTTAATGCTCTCAAAACCCATGAGTTAGAGGTGAGAGTGGTGGCTAGAGCAAACTTTCTCGAAAGCGCATCCGCCACAACATTGTCCTCCCTTTCTATATTGAATCCACATAGGGAAAGGACTCAATAAATTCAACCCATTGGCAGTTCTTATTGAGCTTCTCTTGGCCTCTCAAATGCTTGAGTGACTCATGGTCACTCTTGATTACAAACTCACGAGGCCAAAGAGGTTGCAATGGGCAAGGGCTCTCACAAGGGCATACAATTCCTTGTCTATGTGAATAATTCAAGGAGGCCCCTTTCAACTTTTCACTAAGTCGGCGATGGGTTTGCTATCTTGCATAATACACCACCAATTCCCCCGAGGCATCACATTCAACCTCAAATGCCCTTTCCGGAAGTCGGGCAA